>OVAN01001117.1:241-44892 GCA_900406275.1 Anastatica hierochuntica | reverse complement strand
ATTTTTGAAAAACAGACAATACAAAGGTGTATTTTTGTAAGTCTCCCTTGATGCTATTCGTTCTTCTCATCCTCTTGACATTATTTTTACAGAGTTGTGGACATAATCTTTTTAACCCACATATGGCTACAAGTATATGTCATTTTTCGTGGATCATTTCACTCGTTACATTTGGTTTTATTTACTGAAAATTTTTATCTCAGATTTCACATATCTTTCCTATTTTCAAAGAACTTGTGGAGAAATTTAACACAATGATTCAAACTCTCTACTCTGATGATAGAGGAGAGTATGTTGGCTCAAAGCGTACTTATCAACAAAAAGCATAGAAAATTTCAACATGCCTCCTCATACTCCAGAGTACAATGGTATTGCGGAGAGACGACACTGACACATCATAGAGACGACGATGGCTCTTCTTATGCATGCTGGTTATCATTGGGTGTTTACTGTTAAACACTTACTTGATGATTCTATTGACAGTTTTAAAGCTCGTTTGGTGGCAAAGAGGTTTCATCAACAAGTTGACATCGATTTTAATGAGACGTTTAGTCTCATCATTAATCATACGACTATTAGATTGCTCTTGGGTGTTGCGATGGATTAGAATTAGCCTATTCGTCAACTTGATGTTAATAATGCTTTTCTTCAAGGACATCTTTCTAGTGAAGGTTACATGACTCAACCTCTTGGATTCATTGACAAAAACCCAACCTCTTGGGTTCATTGACAAAGACGCACATAATATATGTCGTCTTCGAAGAGCATTATATGAGCTTAAGCAAACTCCAAAGGTGTGATACAATGAGCTCAATATGATTCTTCCTAGTGTTGGTTTCAAGACTTCTCTTGGTAATACGTCCCTTTTCACATTAGTATGGTGCACATTTTTTCTATATGCTGGTATATGTAGATGATATTGTGGATACTGGTAGCTATACCAAGTGGTGAACGATATCATTGCAACATTTGCTTCTTGCTTCTCGCTCAAAGATATGGGTAACTTGTCTTATTTCTTGGCTCTTGAAGCTTATCAGACATCTTCTAGGCTTCATTTATGTCAACATAAGTATTTTAGTAATTTGTTGTCATGCAAAAATATGGAGAATGCTAAGCTTGTGGCTACATAAAAGTCATTGGAACAACTCACAATATCTCTAAAGCATATACGGGTGATCCTACTCTTTATTGAACTACGGTTGGGAGCTTACAATACTTGAGTTTTACAAGACCGGATATTTCCTTTATGGTTAATTCTTTTGTCTCGGTATATGCAACAACCTACAATTACTCATTTGAAAGTAGCTAAATGAGTCTTGTGATATCTTGTCAGTACGGTAGCTCATAAGATTTTCTTTTCGGCATCCACTCTTATAACTTTTCATGCATATTACAATGTGGATTGGACTGGAAATTGTGTCGATTATACGTCCACATAAGCATATGTTGTATATATTGGGACACAACCTATCTCATGGTCGTCTTGCAAGCAAAAAGGTGTAAATCGCTAGTCTAGGGAAGCAGAATATTGAGCATTAGTCGTGACAGTTGTTGCACTAAAGTGGTTATCATCCGTTGCTCGTGAATTGGTGCAACCATCTCTACTATTGCCACAATATTTTTGTAAAGAACAATGAAAGAGATTATCAAAACATCATTTTTATTTCCACTTTTCTTCCTTAACTTTTCTTGATACATCAAGGTTTTATTTATACAAAACGCTTATCTCTAATCTACTGACAAGGGTTTACATCGCAGCTTGGCTCTTGATCTAATAGGAGGTCAAATTTGTTAGACATAAAGATTGGTGAGATTTGATTCTTTGCTCCACGTGCCTGTGTTTTTACCGTGGAAGCTACTATGTTCTTATCAGTAGAGCAGTAGCAAACGACGTCGTTGCTTGTTTTAGGCTTAACATTCATGGGCCTTTCTTTTTTGTTCTTAGGCTTCGTTATTTCAGTTTTAGGTGATGGCCTTGTTGCTTCTGCGGTGTCGTTTGATGAGTTGGGGAAAATCATTATCTGTTTGTTCTTGTTCTTGTTCTTGTCGGAAGCATGATGATTTTCCAATAGCTTGTGAGTGTTGCCGTTGATAATTTGTGATAACATTTGTGCTACTCAATAGCGTGTTAATCCGGTTTTCCGCTATGAAATATATTGCTCTCGATTATCACTTTGTTCGCGAGTTAGTTCAAGATGATACACTTCAGATTTCTCATGTCAAATTTGATGATCAACTTGCGGATGCACTAACAAAACTAGTTCCTCGCAGACATTTTCAGGATCTTGCAGCAAAGGTTGATCTCACTCCAGATCGTGCATCGAAGGGGATGTTACTATATTAGGAGATCCTTCGTATATTCTAGCATCAGTTTGTATAGATACATTGTGATCATCTTTCTTAAGATCTTCTGTTGAGATTACCTATACACTACACCACACCATTAATGGAAAGTAATAGAAGTTCCAACATCTATACACCCCACCACCTAAGTCATCCTCTCCTTGTTGAAAAATTCAGCGTTTGCAACATACGAAAGAGAAAAAGAAACATCGAAGCTTGGAAAACAAATTAGAAGAAGTAGAACCACATCCGCTGAAACCCAAGCACCTTCAATAAAATTAGATTTTGATCAAACAAAGCCTAGACCACACGTGAGTTCTAAAGAGCTTAAGAAATAAACCAAAGAACACTCAAATTTAGATAATAAGAATTACTCTCTTATTAAATCTCATAAACTCAAAGTCTCTCTCACTAATCTCTAGCCATAACTCGACTTGTTTAAATAGCAAAAACCAATTCCTAATTCTAATAGGATTCCTCGTTCTATTAGGAAAATACAAAACAATATTTAGATAACTCTTAAAAGTAATTTCCTAATTTCCATAACTCGGATAAAAACTAGGAAGATTGTATCCCAAGATTACTCCAAACTTAATCCAACAATCTCCCTCTTAAGCTTGAACTCGATCTTTGACAAATCTTGAACTCCGATTAAATCCCTCATTTCTCTGTATTTGATCCTTCCAAGAACCTTAGTTAGAATGTCTGCCTTTTGCTTACTTCCCGGAGCATGTTCTACTTCTATTAAGCCTTTCTCAACACATTCTCTTATGAAATGGAATCGTAAATGAATGTGCTTACTCATTCCATGAAAGATGGGGTTCTCGGTAAGTGCAATAGCGGATTTATTATCCAACCGGATAATTTTCCTTTCACATGGAGATCCCACGATTTTCCCAAGTAGATCCTGAAGCCATATTACTTGTCTGGCAGCTTCAGTACTTGCCATGAACTCAGCCTCGTAGGATGATAAAGAAATTGTCTCTTGCTTCTGAGAACACCAAGTAATTGGACAATCTCCTAGATAGAAGACATGTACTGTTGTACTTCTACCATCATCAAGATCTACATTGTGACTCCTATCACTATAGCCAATCCATCTTGCTTTCTCTTGCATCGAACCAGGCTTAAACGATAGACCAAACGATGTAGTCCCTTGCAAGTACCTCAAACATTGTTTCAATGCTTTTCCATGTGATTCTGTAGGATTTTGCATGTACATGCTCAATACACCAACACAAAAAGACAAGTCTGGTCTTGTGTGAAGTAGATAACGAAGGCAACCAATGATTTTCCTATAGCCAGTGGCTTCGATATCCTTCTCATTCTTGGCCTTTGATAGCTTAAATCCTAACTCCATAGGAGCTTGCGATGGATTACAATCCTTCATCCCAGCTTCTTCTAGGATTTTTAATGCATATCGGTTTTGACTTAGAGTTACAAACCCATTGCACTGCGTTACTTCTATTTCAATGTAATAAGTTAATCTACCAAGATCACTCGTTTCAAATTCAGATGACATTTCCCTTTTGAACTCGTCGATCGCCTTCAAACTTGTTTCAGTGACGAATAAATCGTCTACATATACGGCGACAAGAAGGAGACTCCCATTTTCTTCTCTTCTAAAAATAGATGGCTCCTTTAGAATTTTCTTAAATTCAAATCCTTTAAGAATTTGATTTAGTTTGTCACTCCAGGCTCTAGGAGCTTGTCTGAAACCATACAAAACTTTGTTAAGCTTGTAAACTTTATCCTCTTCTCCTTTTACATCCAGGTGATGTATCTCCCAACCATTAGCAGCTGCAAGGTTAATAAGCAAACGTATCATTTCTATCCTAGCAACATGAGCGAATACTTCATCAAAATCAACTCCATATTTCTTCACATAACCTTTGACGACAAGCTGAGCCTTGTGTTTGCTTATAGTACCATCCAAATTTCTCTTGAGCTTGAAAACCCACTTCAGCCCTATCAATTTTATTCCTTCGGGTAACTCTACTAGTGCCAACGAATTGAGCTTGCTTATCGAGTCTATCTCGTCTTTACACGTGATCGCCCACTGTCTGGAATCCTTTGCTTCACTAAAATTCTTGGGCTCGTCATTCATGCTCATCAACATCTCACTTTCTTGTTTCGCAAGTAATAGGTAATCATCTAAGTATTTTGGTTTGAAGCTTTGCCGTTGAGATCTTCTCACCTCAGGTTATGATTCTGAGGAAGTTCCACCATTAACAGTCACAAAATCATAACTTTCTTCATCGTTTTCGTTTTCGCCATGGGAGAACTCTTCGCGATCTTCTCTCGGACCAACATTAACATTCTCTGTTTCAATTCGAGATCTTGGTTCTATTTCGTTGCGAGATTCTGGTTCATCACCGTCACTACATCATAAGCACCAATACGCTCCGTCTCCCTGATCCCATGATTTCCATGTACTCTCAATGTGATTCTGAAATTTTCTTCTCTTCTTGTCGAGGAAGCTCTTGGATCCCAATTCCATCCCTTTGATTCATCAAAAATTACATCTCTACTTACTACTGCTCTTCATGTTTTTGGGTCTAATATATGATAAGCTTTCGAGTCTGGTTCCGTTCCCAAATATACCAACATGCGAGACTGATCATCAAGCTTCTTAAGATGAAATGTGTCTACTTTTGCATACCCAATACAACCAAAGACTCTGAGATGGTTGATGTTAGGTTTCTTGGAGTAAGAAATCTCATACGGTGTCTGATCGTTTACAACTCTAGTGGATACTTTGTTTAGAAGATAGGTCGAGTGCCTGATAGCTTCGTCCCAAAGATAATTAGGAACTGACATATGCTTCAGAATACTCTTAGTCATTTCCATCAGTGTCCTATTGCGTCTTTCAACAACTCCATTTTATTGTGGGGTATAGGGAGCCGTAAAGTGTCTCTTTATTCCAGACTCATCACAGAAATAGTTAAACTCGCAGGACACAAACTCACCTCCTCTGTCGGTTCTGAAAGTCTGAATGTGATTACCTGAATTTCGTTCTACTAAGCTTTTGAACTGCTTAAACTTCTTGAATGCATCTCCTTTTTCCTTTAGCAAAATAGACCACATGTATCTTGAATGAACATCGATAAGAATAAAGACATATTGATTACCTGCAGTTGTGCTCGGGGTTATGGGTCCACAGAGGTCTCCATATACAAGCTCCAACTCCTTTGTGGCCCGAAACAAGGTGGCTTGAGGGAATGGGTGTCTGGTCTGTTTTCCTCTTAAACATGTGCCGCATATTCTATTTTTTAGTGGTAATACATGGGATTCCAAGCACCAGCTCTTTCTGTATCATGGATTTCATGTTTTCCATATTGATATGTCCTAATCAAGCATGCCAAATCGTTTGCTCATTCGTTGTAGTAGTCGCCAAACACATGGTATCTTTCAAGTCCATACGTACCTTGTAGAGGTTGTTTCTCGATCTCATTGCTTTAGTAGTAAGTTTTCCATCTTTGTCATGCATCGTCAAGTATTCTCCTTTCATCCTTATGTCACATCCTGACTCTGTAGCTTGTCCAAGGCTAATAATATTGCTTTTTAAATCAAGAATGAAGTAAACATCTGTCAAAGTTCTGGATCACCATTCTTATCAATGAATTCAACTATCCCTTTTCCTTTGATATCTATTCGTGAATCATCTCCAAATCTAACTTTTCCTGTAACAGTGTCATCAATGCAGGAGAAATACCTCTGACAACAACTCATATGATTGTTGACTCCATTGTCAAGGTACCCGAAGTTATCAATACCATTATATGCTTCATACTTGTTCGGCAATACTCTCTCTTCATTCAAAAATACCAATTCGTGTAACATCAAATTATCCGCTTCCTGTGTTTCACCATTCTCAGATTCTTGAGCTTCTTGTAACTTAAGGAGTCTATCTGGACAGTTTGAGGCGTAATGACCCAGTTTGTCACAACGATAGCAGGTGATTTTCGAAGTGTCCCTGCCTCCATTAGACCTCCCGTGTCCTCTGCCACGGAAGAATCCTCTTCCACGTCCGCGACCTCTAAGTTCTCCATTATAGTCACGATTTTGAGATTCTGCATTCGAAGTATTCACATACATTAATTTTCCTTGATCTTCTTGTCATTCTTCGTCCTCAGAGATGCGTTCTTCGTTAGTCTTTAACCATCCAACATTGTCTTCAAAACTTGTAGTTTTCAGGTCCAAGACTTGTTCCAAGGCGGCAACGATGTGTATGTATTTTCTCCGAGGTAGACTCTTAAGAAAATTTTTAGCGAGTTTCGGTTCCCCTATTTCTTCTCCTAGGGATGCATATTTCGAAGAGATTTCAGATAACTTTCCTACAAAGTCATCAATAGAATCCAAATCTTTCATCTTAAGTCTATCGAATTCCGCCATTAAAGTCTGCAATCTAGCTTCTTTGACTCTTTCTGCACCTACATGCCTAGCTTTAATGGCATCCCATAACTTCTTAGCCGTGCTTAACTCTACAACATGTAGCACTAGAGACTCAATATAGATTGAAACAATAGAGCTATTGTCATGTCGTTTTTCTTGGGATCCTCTGTACTTGCCTCAATGATGTCCCATACTTTATGAACTCTCAACAAAACTTTCATCTTCATGGCCCAGACGGTGTGATTTCTCGCGTTTAGAATTAGACATTTAATCGATGAAGGACCACCTCCTTATGTCGCCGCCGGACGAGCATACGAAGCTCCGACCGTCGTCGTATGTCTCCCATGGATACGAAGTGTTATGATAAAATCGTAGGATTGATTATGTCGTATGTGTGTTTCAACGTTTTTCCTTTTTTTCTTCTTTAAGTTTGAGTTGTCTTCTTCGTAGACAGTAACTTGTGAAAGAAGAAACTCAAGCTTTAGGTCACGCAGAGAAACAGAGAAGGAAGAAACAAAGAAAACAGAGGCCACGTGTTTTGATTTTTTTCTTTAAGCTTTTCTCGTTCTGATCCCAATTAAAGAGCTTACGAAACAAACCAAAGAACACCTAAATTCAGATAATAAGAATCACTCTCCTATTAAATCTCAAAAACTCAAAGTCTCTCTCACTAATCTCTGGCCATAACTCGACTTGTTTAAATAGCAAAAACCCTCCTAATTCTAATAGGATTCCTAGTTCTATTAGGAAAATACAAAACAATATTTAGATAACGGTAAAATCGCATAAATAACACTCAGAATGACACCTACTGACACTTTTAGCTTTCGAAATTTTTCACTAACACTTTAAACCCTCAAAATGACAATTTTATCATTTTAAACTTCCACTATGGTTCTCGCCTGCACGCCGTCATTAAAGTTAACAGTGTTAAATAAATTATTAAAATATTAATAAAATAAATAATAATAATAATGGAAATAGACTAAAAATTCTAAAAATCAATAAAAATTCTAAAAATCAATTTAAATTTCAAAAAATAAAAGAAAAAGTTTCGAAAATAAAATAAAAATTTCAAAAACTAATTGAAATTCCAAAAAATTAGAAACATTATAAAATCAATAAAATATTTCATAAATTAATTTATAGTAAGTAAATACAATTTGAAATATTTTAAATCTCAATCAATGAGAAATTAAAAAATAATTAGATATTAAAAATTTGTAAGATATTTACATAAATATGATGCAAGCTTAAATACTATAAAATATAAATTAATTAAAAATTAACAAAATTTGAAAAATAATTAAAAATTCAAAAATTATAAAAATATTATCATTAAAATATAATTTAAAATTACTTAATTTTTTTTAGAGAAAGAAGTGTAAGCAATCATGGTTCTATAGTTTCATTCTCCAAAGAACCACCAAAAATTTTAAATTATTTTTATTGAAATTTTTTTTATAAAATTTTGAATTTTGAATTATCTTTCGAATTTTGATAATTTTCAATTAATTTATATTTTATAATATTTAAGCTAGTATCATATTTGAGTTAGTACCTTACAAATGTTTAATATCTCACTATTTTACAATTTCTGATTTAGATTATATTTTATTGATAATTTTGTAAATTTTTGAATTTTTAATTATTTTCAAATTTGTTAATTTTCAGTTAGTTTTATATTTTATAATATTTAAGCTAGTATCATATTAAAGTTAATATCTTTCAAAATTTAATATCTCATTATTTTTGATTGATTTAGATTTAGAATATTTCAAATTGCATTTTCTTAATTTAAATTAATTTCTAAAATGTTTTCTTGAATTTATAATTTTTATAATTTTTCTGAATTTAATTAATTTTTGAAATTTTTTATTTTATTTTCGAAATTATTTTTTTTATTTTTGAAATTTTAATTGATTTTTCAAATTTTATTAATTTTTTGAAATTTTTATCTATATTTTGATTTTTTATTTTTTTAATTATTTATTTTTATTAATATTTTAATAATTGGTTTAACACCGTTAATTTTTCCGTTAACTTTAATGACGGCTTGTACGCAGTAACCATATTGGAGGTTTATAATGATAAAATTGTCATTCTGAAGGTTCAAAATGTTAGTAGAAAATTGCGAATGTTAAAAGTGTCGGTAGGTGCCATTCTGAATATTTTTTTTTATGTGATTTTACCTTGAGATAACTCCTAAAAGTAATTTCCTAATTTCCATAACTCAGATAAAAATTAGAAAACTTGTATATAAGATTACTTCAAACTTAATCCAACAAGTTCATCCCGAATTGATTGTTGCCATTTCACAAGATTCCAACGACTCATATCTTCACATATTTTCTCAATTACCATAAGTCTGCCTTCAAGAATCCCCTTTTGTTCCGATTCTTCCACAGTAGCCATAGTATCTTCTTTGTACAAAGTTATATGCTTACCACTCTCCCTTAAACTATACGACCTAAAAATCATATAATTGTGGGTTTATACCAATTTCGGTTTACATTTGGTCGAGGATATTCAAGAAAACAGCATCATATACGTTCTGGTTAGTTGTTACAGAGAAACAACGGAGAGATAAGAATGAAAAAATACATATTGTAAATATATAAGATACATTTTGATTTTGGGTCTTGAAATTACAATTTTTTCTTACTTAGTATAATAATTACGTGCTTTTCCTTCCACATACCTTGTGTTTACACTTGGAGCTGGTCACATCAAAACATAACAACATTTTGCAGAGACATTACCTTCTTTTCTTCCCTTTGCCTTCTCATGGTTTTCACTCGCATGCGAGTTTAGTGCCAAAACTTGTGAGGCAGATAGCGAAAGCTTGAAAAGCAGAGAGAGGCTGTCTGTAATCCATAGTGAAAGTGTCATCTCCCACTTTACCAAACTGAAGAAGCACTGTTTCTTCATCGCCTTTACCGCTCGGTTTACTCTGGTCAATGGTCGCAACCAGCTGGAAGTTCTTAACTGAAGCTACGGTTACTCGTCCATGGAAGTTTAGACACCAGCACTGTAAGTGCTCGTGCCATCTCGGAGATTTGTTCTTTAGTATTGTGAGGCCGGAACCATCCGTGTTGGATTTTTTCATCATCTTGGTTACATCACATATCTTTTGGTCATCCGAAGAAGATGATGGTGATGATGATGGCAATCGGAGTGCGCTTACCATTCTTCTAGGACCTCTTGATTTCAAGAGGTTGAATTTATAAGAAACATGACCGACTTCAAAGTTGCCTGCTGGAACTTGAGGACTAATCTGCTTCGATGCAAATCTGCGACTGGCTTTCCCGTTTGAAGGTTTTGCTCCGTTATGTGGCGGTTGGCTATCGTATACTGTAAAGTTGGTCCCAAGAAAATCTGATCTGCAGAAGTTTAGGAATAACCCATTAAATATTAGCTTTAAGGCCACTCTTCTTCTAAGCCAAAAAAATGTGATATTCCTTGGAGAGACTCAAAACTTCACTTTCCAGGTTTGGAAGTAATAACAGTTTTTAAACTTTGGAGCACAATTTTGTGTTGCACAAATCGATTGATACCTTAGTTTCCCGACATAGGCATTACTTCCCTGGGAGAAATCATCAGCATCAAGTGATATGATGTACTCAGTGTAGACACCGGTCCTGAACCTCCTTGCCGCCAGAAGAAACTTTCCCTTATCAGTGAATGCTGGTTAACAGAAAATAAAAACGAAATTAATAAATCCTGAGAAAGATAGATCCTTTAGTTATCATACGGGAGCACAGCAAGGTCCCAAAGATATATTATAGCCTACTAGTAACATAACCATCATTATTTTCAAGCCAAGAAAGAAGTATGACGTACAGAAATATTTTGAAAACTACATGAACTTGTTCCAAAACAACAAAAAGCGAATTGCCAAAAGATCTACTCTGAATGAACCCCACCTGTAATATTTTTCTTATCTAACCATAAGATTGATAAAACTCAAAGTGAAGCCAAGTTGAAGGAAAATTGATTAAAGGATTTACAAAGCCTTGCAAATTACTGCAGTGGTCAACTCCTATCTTAGTCTGCAGCTTGGATTATTCTTTATATCACCCAGGTCAACAACAAAGTCAACACTTATTTATGGAAAATTGGCGGGTAAGGCATTATTTTGTGAAAGACTGGGACATGTCACATCCTAAACTATATGCCTAGGCTAAGAAGTCAACAGTTCATTCATGTTCACACTTAAAAGCCATCTCCAATTTTGACTGAATCAACAACCATCTCTAGTTTCTTTTTAACAATAAGAATGGAGCTTAAAAAAACACGACTCTTAGAATTACCCCTTACATGGAGATAGAGGGAGATACAAGTAAAAGGTTGATGTCTTCTTGTTCCTCTTTATCAAGCACTGATTAGAAAAGTCTCGTGGACCTGGCTGCATCTCAAAGGAAACTAAGAAATCTCAGTTTGCAAATCTCATGCCATTTTCAATTGCTCGTGAGACAGCTTAAACATTATTAAGGTTATACTAAAGCTAAAAGCAAGAACTACGAGGACAACTTTCAATTACAGCAGCATGAAAGAAACGATCAAATTTGACAGAAAATCACCACTCTACAAAAAAACTATCAATGCCCTTTCTGTAACACGATTTCAAACATCGATAGCTAGTTGCCCTAATGAGAAACACACCAAAATTGATTCCTCCATAATCAAGGAACAAGGAACCAAACTTTTTCAGAAATTGATGACGAATAACAAAAGAAATGTACCAATTTAAGGCAAGAAGGGAAAGTGATTTTGCCGGAGTTACGAGGGGATCTAACAATGTCCTGCGTAATTTCTCTCCACTTCTTCGAAACGCAGGCGCAAGCGACGACGTCTCGGCGTTGAGGCCACCGGTCCTCGCTCTCCTCCACGCGACGTATGATCTCCCCCAACAACTCAGGAAGCATCGCCGACCATGACTTGGCAGCCATGTCCGACGGCGATTCGTAGGAATCGGCTTCCGGGGCCGTCTCTCCCTGACCCCTGAATGAAATCGAGATCCTTCGAGAGAGGAGGGACCGTGACAAAGACATTCGTGAGGAGAGCGAATTTCGATCTGTAAATAGAGAAAAGGAAGAGAGAGAGAGAGACGGAGAGAAATGATGTGAGAATGTGTATTTGAGGAACTCTCAGATATACGCACGTGCGAAAAGGGATATTTTGGGGTAAAAATGACAGAGCTGATGACTATCTAATTTAGACACGTGCTCGTCTATGAATGGTGTGAAAGTGAGATTAAAGATAAACAATCACCCACAATTTGAGTAAAAAGTGCATCAGAGAATTACATAATATAGAACTTTTCTCCAGTTCATGAACAAAAAAAATATTTTTTTGGTTTTAATGTTAAGCTATATTATTAGTAAACATCCGAGTAGACTTTTACATATTTTACCTATTACAAACTAATAACCCATTATGCCTGAAGGCAAAAGAAGTGGAGATTTGTCAACAAAAACAAATCAAAAAGGTAAGGAAACACAACCAAAATACAATTCAAGAAGAGATGTTGGCGAGCGTTGTGTTGCTGGAAGGAGATTAACCTGTTTCGCATTTGGTGATCAACTTTTGCTCTTAACTCTGAAACGGTAGTGCACTTGCTGTCAAAGATTCGAGCGTTTCTCTCTCGCCAGATGGCATAGGAAGATACCTGCAGTAGCAATTTCAAGAGAGTGAAACGATGTACTAGTTGGCCTTGCGGAAGCCGCTGTAGATGCGACAAGATTCCTACCATATTGTTGGGTACATTAGAGTCCATTCTAGAAACAAAGAAAGACTACAAATCCTTTGAAAAAGGCAGTCACAGAAGAGATGATCATGACTCTCATTTGCTGCATTACACAAAACGCAAACTGCTGGTATAGTCATTCCCCAACTTAATAACCTGTCCTTAGTTGGTAGCCTATTCTGAACAGCAAGCCATAAAGAAAAAGAGGCTCGAGGGATTGCTTGTTTAAACCACACAACATCAAACCATGGAACCAACTGATAGTTCTCTCGCAGTAGTTCCCATGTTGTTTTTGCATTGAATTTAAGAGAGAAAAAGCCAGCTGCTCCATGCCATAGAAATTGATCCCTTCCCAACGACGGAGAAGGAGGCTGGACATTTGTAAGATGTATTAGCAGCTGCTGCGTTTCTTCTGTTCTAGCATGAGGTAGGTTCCAAACACCATTACTTACAACATCAGCAACCCTAGCATCAAGATGTACTCTCAACAATAGAGGACCCGTAACACCAATATAGTCAATTAGCGGTCCAAAATCCGTCCATGAGTCATACCATTCTTTTAGAGATACTTAAAAGATAAAAGTGAATTTTCTCCAATTAGAGATTTTTTGGACGAAATTACCCATTCTTTTAACTTGTTTATGTAACTACAATATGGTTTGTACAATTTAATCACAGCCGTCCACTCCAAATCTGCAATACTACATCGTGTGGCTCAGAATTAAAGCGACGATTAAACAATATCATGACACGTAACTATAAAATCTATTAACCAATGTGTAATATCATGGATTCATCATTTTTTCCAGGGACTAAAAGCCTTATACATAAGGATGTATTGCATATTGCAAAGGATACTTTTTCTTCAGTTTTTGGCTCCATTTTCTTTTTGTAGCTCTAGATCGTGCCCACTGTCGACTTAGGTGAGGGTAAGTTATGTTTATTTCTGAAAAGTATGATTAGTATGTGTGTTTGGATGATGGATTATTGAAACGTTTGACATCTTATATATTCTTATTTTTTTTGTATTTTTGTAGAAGGATGAATGGAGCAAACTTGTATGGTATTGTTGGGTAAATGGAGGTGTTCTAAAAATATGCGTGGGAGTTTTTTGTAGACACAGGGAGGTTGTCGAGAGTCATTGTGAATGGGCGAAAATGCACTCTTAAAAATCTGAAAGAAGCTGTGTCAGCCGAGTTCGGGTTCGAAAGAGGTGAGGAGGGGGGGGGGAGTAGTGTTGCTCTCAATTATTGGCCTGTGAATGTTGATGGGTTTGCAACAAACACTAAGACCCCCTCCTTTAATGATAACAAACGACACAACTGTATCATACTTCTGATTAGAGCTTGAGGCTAATAATGCAAAAAAAATTGTTCGTTAGGTTTATTGTTGATCCAAGAGGGAAATGCTAAGTTGTAGAGGATGCAGAAAAACCTGGGCTCACAACCCCAGTGGGGAGGAGAAGTCGAGTTGTGGACTTTGATCTGAACAATGAAGTAAGCCCTTTCGAGGGTAACACTTCTGGTATCCCCACAGCTGGCTCAAAGAGCGGGCCACGTCTGCTGGATGATTAGAATTTGATGTTTTTCTTGGAATTAGAGGAAGCAAGAGAGACAAGTTGTAGCGGGAAGACTGGTGAAAGCTTCAAGAGTCCCTGAGATTTGGGCATTGATATGGACGTCTCTGACGATGATGAAGACATGGAAGACACTATACCTACGGCTGGATTTGAAAAGGAGTATTGGGAACCATTACTGGAAGCAAACCATGGTGATCTAATGATGTTGATANGGGGGGGGGGGGGGTGTGTATGGTGTTGCAAGTAGTGGGACTTTTGCTGATTTGACAGGTCCAACATCTGCAGATATTGAGGGTTGTAGACCAATCCTTGCAGACAATCCCAATATGCCAAATCCATCTGCACTTAGTACAAATGAGGAACATATAACCACATCCGAGAAACCGGTGAAATGAAACTTGGCTAAGGTAGATAACGAAGAGTTTGATATTCCTTTACTCTTTGATGATACCAAGTACGAGGGGGACGATATTCCTGATCTACAAAAACTTGATGATGATGTTCAAGTTATTGTTGTTGGTAAGGTTTACGGATCCAGAGAAGATCTTCACATATCTCTTGCCTTGTAAGCGATAAGAACATGTTCCATTTTGTGCAGAGTCGAACAAAAGTGAATTATGTGGTCTTTAACTGTTCAGATACAAGGTGCGATTGCGTGTTACAGCTCGGGAGTTGAAGGATTGCAGATATTAAAAGATAAAGAAAGCTTGTCTTCTTCATACAGGTAGCATCGAGACACAAAACATGTACCGAGAGAAGGAAATGCCTTGGGTGATTGTTACCGTATACAAGTATAAGTATGGAAATCCTAGAGCATGACCACTTGCGATGAAATTAAAACAGATTGTACTTGAAGTCTTACGTATCAATTCATCATATATGAAATGCTGGAGGGGTAAAGAGAAAGAAAATTCTCTGATTTGTGGGACAGAAGAGGAGTCCTACGAGATACTGCCATCTTACTTGCATCTTCCAAAAGCAGCTAACCTGGTAACAGTAACTGATCTCCAAAAAGTTGTAAAAGAGGGTGTTGAGAGGTTTAAGTATGTGTTTCTGTCATTTGGAGCCTCGATTAGTGGTTTCAAGTTTTTACGACGTGTGTTAGTTGTGGGTGGGGCACACTTCTCGGGGAAATACAAAAGGATGTTGTTGAAAGCAAGCGGTCAAGATGTCAATTTTCAAGTATTTCCCCTCGTGTGTGCAGTTGTGGACAATGAGAATGATGAATCTTGGATTTGGTTTATGCACAATGTGTAGAAGATAGTTGGGGATATTTGCTAATCAATTTATAAAGCGAAGGCAGAGGCTTTCCCTTTTTTCAATCATTCTACGTGTATTGTCCACCTGGAGCAAAACATTATATCAAGGTTTAAGAGTAAGGGGTTAGCCACACTTGTGGGAGAATTAGCTTTTGCTTTTAATCAGCTGTTTAATAAAGTCAAACACTAAAAAAATAACTGCGCAAAATAAATTGAAAAAGTGGTATTTGTCATTTGGCAAGGTCTTGCTTCAAGGGAAACCGCTACAACTTGATGACAAGTAACATAGCTGAAATTTTGAACAATGCTTTGCGCAAAGGGAGGCCGTCTCCGATTGTTGAGTTGCTTAGATTCATACAAGCCATGATGACTAGGTGGTTTGCATCTAGGAGGAAGAAGTCTCTAAATCAGAGAGGAGGCGTCCCAATTGAGGTTGAAAAATTAATGATGAAAAACAAGTGTAATTTTGTAGGAAGCAAGGTTAATAGAGTATCGTCTTGGAGTTGAAGTCATTGGGTTGTTTGGCAGTAGTACACAAGTGTTCCTTGATACGAGGAAGTGCGGTTGCATAGGCTATGATTTGTTACAAATTTTGTGTGGCCATGCTTTAATTTCCGCTGATACCACTGGCATAAGTTATCATATGCTCGTGCTCACTGTTTTCAGAACTTCATCATAGTGTCGACTTATGAGGGTGTTATTAACCCATCAGCTAATGGGGGCAGTGTGTTAGTTTCTCACGATCTGGTTACGAAAGATATCATTCCGCCAAAACAAAGAGGTCTCTTGGTCGTCAAAGGGAGGGAAGAATCCCTTTAGAGGGAGAAATTAAGGTAATAACATGCTTGTCAACCAAATTTTGTATATCAGTTGTGTTAGTAACATATATGTTTTCATTTTCACACGACAAAAATAGTGGGACAAGGAGCGGGTCTAACCGGTGTACTCGTTGTGGTGTGGGCCATAAGCGAGCTAGGTGCAAAAACCCTATATAAGCTTGTGAGAATCATCTTTTGTTGGATGTGCATTGTGAAGGATCCAATGGTTTTTTGGGGGATGCAATCATACAAAGTGTGGTTTTCGGAGATGATGTTGCATCTTTTGTTTTAGTTCTACTAGATGGTATGTGTTTTTTTTGTAGCTAGTTTGTTGGTATGCATACGATGCAGACATTAAAATTTTATTATTAATCATAGTGTTTATAATTTTGTAAGATAATATTTTTCAATTTATAAAATATATTTTGCATTTATATGTCAAATGGAAAATCTTGATTCTAAGAATTTTAGTTGTATTATTTTAAATTTTATTCTGTACATTTATATATGTTTTAAATTTAGATAATTCAATTCATTTGACATATTCTGCATATAGCGAAATATTTTGTTCTTTTGACATTCCACGTTATAAACTATGATATTAATAAGACCAATCATGATATTGGTGTTATCTAGGACTTATTGATTTTTTTGTTTGGTTTTTGAAATAGAAAATGCAATTATATTATTTTCTGAAATTTTTGTCATTACAATTTACTTTATATATATATATATATATATATAAGAATTAAGAAACTTTTTATTTAACATAAGTAATATATGATTTTTTATAAATAAATAAGATCATTAAAAACTTTCTTTTTTCATTGAATTTTTCGTTTTTTCAGTTTTTTTAAATAATTGTTTTTTCTTTTTTAGATATTCAATTATCAATTAATTAAGTTTCATTAAGGGTAGTCATGTAATCAACCACACCAACTTTCAATCTAAGCCATATTCATTTCGCGAATAATATATAAGATAGTTGTTAAACTTTGTTGATTAACTTAATCTCGATTGGTTAATTGGCGATTAATTTTATCATAACAACACTTGCTCAGTAACAACTTAATCTTCTCGGATTAGTTATAATCTATACAAGATGTAACATTCTTTGAGTTTAGCAAATGCATTGTTTTTTGCCTGGCACATCGGATTTTAGACCCCTTGGACTAGTACAAAAGGATATCTACATGTGTACCATTCAATTAACTATGATTCATCATATCTTTTTCCTTCCTCCACATGTTATTTTTGTTTGAAGCTCTATTTTTAAGTAGGTTATTAGGTTTGGCCCCATAGGCTCTCGTGATGTGGCAATTAGATTGAACTTATCATACATTACTTGCGGCATTGATAATTTATTAAAATACATTATCACATGCTTATCAATCGATTGTTTTCGTAAAGATTAAATTGATTAGGTACTCCATCTCAAATTTTAGAAGTCGATTGCAAAATAACCAAAAAAACTTACAAGTTTCTTGACTACTACACATGGACAAGTATATATTAGGAACCTGCGCTGGTGTAGCTTCACATTTTTGAGATTAGCCGTCCTTAATCTTGTCTTCAGTTTATTCGAATGGAGAGTATTTTTCCGTCTCTTCTCGAATTGAAACTGTTTGAAAACACATAGGGGTTCAGTGGTTATTTTTGCCAGGGTTAAGGCGATGTGACTTATCACGTATACTATGTTGAGAATAGTTAATTGCATTTCCATTTATTACGCGTATCATCTCCATTGTCTCTTTTCCGTAATTTCATTTAATTTTTGAACTATCCATCCTCTTTGTTGTGACGAAATTTCATAACTAACACTTTTAAAATATCCACACACTGTATTTTAGTTGGCCTAGTCCGTGAACATGAGGGCAACTGCAATTTACACATAATACATGGAATAAATAACCAGATAACACAAGGCTTACGCTAGGTTTACACATATGCATGGTCACAATAGGTCAGGGAACACGACAAATTACAAGACACATGTACCAAAACACACACGCACAATATCAGCTTTAGCAGCCCATTTTTTAAGTCTCTGTGGATGTCGTTATTTTTACCACATGAATGCCCGTAGACTATTCGATATGGATAAACCCCTTAGTGTGCAACTTAAATTCAATGCATCAAAAATTGAGAATTTTTCCTTTTTTAATTCTTCATTTGGCGAAAATTTTTCCCGCCTCTCTCTCCACTAAAGGCTAATGTGTTCGACATGACGTAGGGTTTTGTGTGTTTTAAATCAGAGTTGGTGCAATGTGATAGGTCATACAGTCTAGGTCGTCTAGGGAAGTGTACTGCATTTAATACGTCTTCCTAGTTTCTTTTTTTCTTTTCTCACTATAATTGGTTCAATTTTGCTATTTTCCATCGGTATTCTGAATGGTTCTATATGTAATATGAATTTTTGAAACATAGATTCATTAACATAGCAACATAGTTTACTTTGACTAGTCTATAAACATCAGTCCACTTAGGATATCTATATATTACAAAAAGCATAAGCATATTACATAAGACTAAACATAGAGGTACACAAGTGGGTTGCAAAAGAGTTCAGGATAGACGACAAATATCCAGACACATGTAAAAAACATAAAATCATGACATCCTTCATATTTGACCTCTCCTAACATATCATGTTCCCAAATGCACTCAGGTGCATCATCGCAGTAGCAAGTATTTTTGTATGTGTCCTACCACCTAGGGTCGATTGCTTCGATATGGTACATCTGCTCATTCCCTAGTACTTGTAATTGTCGAAATGTCGTCGTTTGTTTAAGGGGTAGTACGTAGGCTAATTTAGCAAGTGGAAACAATTTCTTTATGTTATTTAGCATGTAGATAGTTGCACTGATTTCACTAACTTTAAAAGCTAGCTTGAGGTATTCAACGTATATAGCGAAAGGATTTCGGACTTGAACACACTTTTGGAAGATGTAAAAATACATACAACGTGGGTTCGTGTACCATGGCCAGACATATTCCAAATCTAGTCGTATATATTTTAGGATTTCAGCCGAAAGAACAACATTTTAATTTTCGTACCGGTTAACAACAAACCCATAAGATATTTGATGACATCCTTTCCCAAGTGCTTTGCGACGAGGGTGAGTACTGCTCGTGGAAATGTTATGTGGGAGTTTTGGGTGTCAACCATTTAGTGATTTTTTAGAGATTTGTCTGCAGTGGGATTTTCTCCCACCTTTTATACTCAATCGTTTTCCAATTGCCATGTATTTAATTGGCCAATTAGTTGGGGAAAATTACCATTAATTACATATGATTCGTTGGTTTAAGTTGCACACAGTAAGGATTTGGCCATTAATTAGAGTTTTCACCCATTCCCCTGCTTCACGTGTTTTCTTTTCGTCAATATGGACAATATCATGTAGATTGTGCCGTTCTTTACGATATATGTGTCCATATTTGAGTATCCTATGTGGTTTAACTCATTTGAAACTCTTGTCATTTATTGGGGAATAAGAATATATGTTTTGCTGGCCTTCTTTGTTTTTTCTCCACTTCTTCAGATTTCTTCATTAGCCCGATGGACTAAGACAAGTGGAAAATGACATATGGACTACTCAACATATATGGTAGTCGATCTATGGACTACTCCATTTGCATATGCACTTGATTTCCTCAGTTTCATCGAAAGAATTATCATCAATGCACATATAATATTAGTTACACCCTTAAACGTTCAAATATTACACAACCAAACATGCCTTACACATCCAAATATCCAAAGATCCAAACGTTCAACTAACAGTTCAAAGGGGATACACTAAATCAAAACATGCCACAACACTAAACATTTTTCACAACAACTACACAAACTTCAAACCATTTCATGTCTTGGTCCTTCAAGTGTCTTTCTTGGGAACAACCAGGTGAGCAAAGATGTCCATCGCATATTTTCTTCTCAGTTTATCAGTAGATTCCTCTGTCAAAGCTGAAAAGTTACTCGACCCCAGTGCATGCATCTCCATCATTCTTATTTCAATTGGCCCTGAATCTCCCAGCTTTTTGTTATCATTCACTTCCGCAACGCATTGATACTTAAATGGCGCCAAACCACATGAATACGATAGTTGCGGCTTGAAGTACATATCAATTATGTGTGGCAACAACTCTACCACCGGCGCAACTAATCTCTTTACCTTTTTGTCAGTATACATCGAAAGGCAAGGGTCAAGAATTTCAACCAACCACATTTTTAAGTTAATGGCTAGCCCAACCCAATGTTTGCCTTCCTATAGCTGCGACACATAGACAGCGTCAATGTCTGACTGCATTCTCACAACATACAAACTCTTCGATTTCATCGACATACACAACCTTATTTTTGTTTCTTGATGTACGAAACTTCTAAAACACTTCATTTAGGTACTCCGTTAATCATGATTCGGCAAATAGCAAACGCTCAGCGGAAATAGTCTCTGCATGGACGCCATGTAGAACAATCATTAGTACCTCCATGTGCTGCATAAAATTTTGTCATAACATGCTCCATTAAAAAGCACAAGTTACTAAATTCAAAAAATATATCAACCTACGACAAGAGGGCTTTCTTTGGGCCTGCTAAATGAAGAAAGAACTGGTTAGTGAATACAAGCATGCTCTCTATGACATGCTTCACGCAGGTACGTGAGACAACAACATTAAATACGAGAGTTATCCCACTAATGTATGTTATTTCGATGTTCATACCTGTCTGGTAGCTCGCGTTCCATATCAGAGGTTTGCGGTTACTGCACTTGGATCGATTGAGAGGAATCAGAAATATCAATTGAGGTGGACTTGCCATTGCTATTTTCTGACTCATTAACAACTACATCATCCACATTCGAGCTTTTCTGGAATTTCTTAAATCCCTCTGCCTACTTAAATTGCTAAAACCTATTACTACCTTATTGCTCGACGATTGTTTAACCACAACTGCAACACTCCCATCCTACAATGAAATTTGCGAAATTCAGGATTACTTATTTACAACACATGACTTTTTAACTTTCTTTCATTATTTCATTACCATACTAGTAAGATTTAACATCACCTATATTTCCACCAGTTTCATGTGTCCACCATCAGGTCTTTCTTTTCTCACAAAGCGGTCGGTGCTATCCTGTAGTAGTCTATGTGGACGGATTCACAAAATATTGTTAAGATGTTGTCCATACATTACAACTTCATGTGTCCAATTACTTACATTTCCCATCACCTCTGAATCTTGTGGTTCCATTACCACATCATCTTGAATTGCCTCTGTTTCCTACAATTAATTTCAATAAACCTAAGCATTTAGTTATCAATTCTTTTTTATCCTATGAAGTCCACACTCAACAAACACTTCATTTGCTTTTCGTTACCTCAACTTCTCCACCTCTTGCTCCATTACGTGGTGACAATTTCGATTCAGCTTGATTATAGGGTACTTCTTGTACATTTTCAACAACCCCAACTCCAACTTGGTCTTCGGGGTCTGCATAAGTACCAACCTTTTGTAATCCCCCCATCTTTCTAAATTAAAATATTTACTGGCATCTTTACCTAGCTAAGTTGTTATAGCACATGCGCCAAAATAAAACTTGTCGACGATGATTCAAGTTTTTTAGGGTTATTTACATTGCTAGATGTCTTCAGCTTTTCCGGTCCTTCAATTTCTATGTGGTTTCCCTATTAATTAAGAGATCATTTCCCTCTTATAACACATTGTGTACCATATTTTATATTATACACTAGAACTCTTTCATAAACTTATGACTAGCTGCTTCAATAATATTTGGTTTCCCACCTTCAATCCTGACTACACCCCCTCCCCCTTCGTCTGGATTGGCATTTACGTCATTAGACATTACACAATATACTCAATGATTTAATTTGTATTATATATTTATTAATTGCTATTAAGAAATAGTTAGCTCATTTTTACAACTGCCTCTACTTACCTCTTCTTCTGCTTCTTCCACGTGCCCATCCCCTTCTCCTGACCCACAATTACTTTCCTGATACCAGGTCACACTTTTAAATTTAACATCAAATTCAATACAAGTTCAATACATTTAACTAAACAGTTTTTTTTGTGACATGTCCAAGTGGACTACCACATTATACTGTCTTCTCAACCTAAACAATTTTCTATCGTCAGTTATGTTACTTCACTACTAGCATGGCTGTTATATTTTACCTTAGTGGATTGGTCCACGATTTCTACTGCCTCAGCTGATTCATTTCCTGTGCATTGTTTACTTTTATTGGGTCCATTTAATTACTTAGGCTTATTTCGCAATCTGAGCTCCCCTGCACACTAGGTTGCACCACAACATTGTCTGCCTGATTACAAAAAAAAACATTATGTCTCTCACATAATCCACATGGACTTTCCTCATTGGATTGCGCTTGCATTTACTTGTCCATCCTTACATTTCTGCATTTCATAATGACGGGGGAGGATGACTTTGAATTTGGTGTCCACTGCTGGTGACCACCTTCAAAATCCGTGGCTGATTTGCTCGGGTTGTCATCGGAAGTAACACCTCTATTCCCAATTGCGGTGTTGGCTATTCGAGACTTCCTCCTCCATAACCGGTGAGACAAAAGTTTCGGAGAGCACGACATATGTGATTGCCTTGAAGATTTAGCAAACCTCGATAATTTATCTTTCAAACTCCTCATTTCTTCCCTTAAACCAAATTCACTTTCCTCAACTTTCGCCTCGGTCTACTGCATCTGTTCTTCAGTGAATGGTGGCGCTGACTTAACGTATTAATACTTTTCGCTGTTTTCGCCGCGATGAGTACCTACCGTTCTGCACACCTCCTTTTTTAATGCCTAAGTCCCCTTTCGTTTTACTAGTCATACCTTTCTCAATTGGCCTTGTCTCCCTACTTCTGCGGCCACCATTTCTTTTCTTCCCTTTGTGAACATATTTCTCCAGACTGGAATCCCCACCGACCATACCGCTTTACTGAACACTATTTGTTTATTGATTTGGTCAACCAAATATGCCACTTTTTGACCCTTCACCTCATGTTCCCACTCTTTCCACTCATCCAAATCCATATGATCACTTTCTGCCATTGGTTGCACTTTTAGCTGGTTAATCCAAAAAGCAAATAACTATTAGCCTACTAAATAAATAACTACAATAACATCATTTACATTCATTATTAAATACTTACATTTTCATCATTTTCCACATCTTGTACATCCACGATAGTGAGTAATGTGAACTTTGCTCAAGTCATGTACTCGAAATCCATGAATGTGCGGCTGTCAATCACATCAAGCACCCTTGCCAGCAATTTAGGAATAGCTTCCAGTGCCCATAACTGCAAAACAAGCGGAAAACCAGTCATCTGCATCATCTTCTATTGCAACGCTCCCTTAAAGGTCTTCGCGGGATCTTTCCCACCCCACTTGTGTTTTTCCAGGTTTCATATTGTTGATCGTATGAATGTATGATTCACGGCCCCAAGGAAACTCTAGGAATGCTTTAATATTAGAGAGCATCTCAACATACTTGGCCGACAACCTCCCAATCTAATGCTTAGCTATCAATACACCGTCAAGAATCAATATTAACGCAATCCCTAGTTTTCTCCATCTTGGCATGTTTGTGTCAGTTTCCAGCATCTCTTGGAGATGCGTTAATGTCCACTTATCGTTATCTCCAAGTACTTGTCGTCGATAGCTCCCTTCTATAGCAATTGAAATGGGTTGCGATTCAATGACATATCCCTCTGGGAACTCACAACAGGTAAGCCCATTATTTTTGCAAATTCAATTAACAAAAAACTCAGTGGATTCTCTCCAAACACGCTCCACAGCTTATATTTTTTTCCGTCAAACTAACTACTTGCATATTAGCGCATGCAACAACTTCAACGAAACCGGGCAATGCCGGACTGGTAAGTCAAACAGTTTACCAAACCGGGAACTCCTAATAAGATCAAACTTCAGTGTTCCTTACAAGCTCTTCACCACAACATATATTAAATCTACCTTCGAATAAATATTCATCCTTGACAGCGGGAAATGATCTGTTGCAAACAATCTTTCTGGCAACCAGATGTCCCAATCAAACCCATCACTCTGATTGTTGTTATCTACAACAAATTGATACAAATTACAAACATCATCACTACTGGAAGAATATTGGTATGCGGCGAATAAAACCCAAACTCTCGAAAAAAGGGATTTCAGAAAATCAAGTTATATAAAACATAATCTGATACCAGATTTTCATACAACAAATTAAGACATCATAAAATTGTGTACCTTCCATGGAGCCCGAGATATCTGCTTACAAATCTGAAAACACTGACTTCTCTTCACAACCCAAGAAATTAGCAGTCGTCGCCCTCCAACACCTGCATTTTGTTCGCCCTAAACAAAAGTTCTTCTCCGACAATGAATTGCCAAAAGGAAAAGAGAGGATTTTTTTCCTCCCAAAATTTTGAAATGTGAAACGGCAAAAGAAACACAACATAAAGGTGAAAGTAAAAGAGGATAACGTAAAACTCTAAATTTTCTAGGTACTTTTTATTGTTTCATGGTAACTTGAATGAACCGAACCACTAAAACGACACTTACAAACCAACTCTATGGTTTTAGACATAGAAGGGCATTTTCGTAATCTATCAAACAAAAATTGTCATGTATCTGAAATGTGCCCTTCAATGAAAAGTAAGTTACAGAAAGTGCCTAAACTTGTAATGGACTCAAAGTGCATATAGAAAGTTATTCCAAACTAATTTGGAAAGCTTAATAATAATATATCTAATCAAATCCAAGGGGTATATAAGATTAAAGATTCAGACTGCTCGACATTTTTATGAGCTTTACAATGCACATGATCATTTGGATATCGACGTGTGGAATTTGAAGGAGATAATCTTATTATGGTTCACTCACTTAATGAGAATGAACAAAACTACACATTAGGACATCTAATGGATATGATATGCGACTGGAAACAATGTTTTACCGAAGCCAGGTTCACATTATGCAAAAGCGAAGCATTTGGATGTGTAGATTACTTGGCTAGGAAGGTTTTTTGTGATAGTATTATGCAGAGCTGACTCAATATTGTTATGGGTCTTGGGCGAAAAAATTTCGGTTTTTAAATTTAAGTTTTTGAACTTTTTTCGTTAAAAAGATTTTTAAAGAAAAGTTGTGTAAATTTTAATCGTGTAATTTGTTATAAAGCTAGAAAAATATACATGTGAAAATTTTTTAAACTTTTTAAATTTGGAACCCTAATTACTAGGACACTCGACGCGACCCAAGCGATCGCACCAGGTGTCCACCAATAAGCGGACATTGGTATTTGTTTTTTTATTTTGACCGACTTATATTATTTATAAGTAAATGAATAGTACGATATAAAAATACGTTTAAACGGAAAAAAATGTGGTTACTTTGCTCAATATTACAAACATGACCATTAATTAAGTATGTGTTCATTTTTTTATTAATTAAGAATCTATGAATAATTTGGCACCACACTTATCCACTTAGTCCAAGTGGCGAATGCAGAAGGCTTTTGCTATTTTATAACTCTTTTAGTTTTCTTTGTCTTCTTTACTTAAAACCCATCAACCTTTTTAATTGCATTTATAGGATTTTAAAAATAATAAATGAAAAAAGTAACTACGCAACTTTTTTATTTTTTTCACATTAGACATATTTTAAATTTTTTGAAACGGATATATATCTTAGAAATAGCATAAGATGCTCATATCTTATAGAAATAGTATTACCATAATAACGTTAATACTATTACGATGAAATATGGAGATTTTTTATTTTAAATGGAAATAAAATGAAATTAAGATTAACAATTGTATGTATCAATATTAAATTTTAAAAACATCATAAATAACATAAGTCCATAACAAAAAGTCCAAAAAAAATTGCATACCATATGACAAAAAAATAGAATATCTATTTTCATAGACATACTATTTGTAAAGGTTTAGAAAAATAACAATATTAAACATCAAAAAAAATGATTAATAAATTTTAAGTTAACATAATTATTAAATGCATTTGTAATGAAAATTTTAATGAAAAAGTGAAATACATTACGAGAAGTGGTAAAAATAAACAATTGGTAAGGGAANGGGGGGGGGGGGGGGGGGGGGGATGTGCAATACTATTTAAAAAGAATAACAAATTTTTAGTTACCGGTAGCGAAGATACTTAGTAAGGTAAAAAAATAATCATGTGAAATTTTGTTTATAATGTAGCATAAATCGAAAAGTTACAAGAGGATTATTAAGTAACAAAAATTTAGAATTTTAGTTTATTGTGGTTATATTGTAATCTTTGTATTAGAATTAAACTTCCACAAGGGAGCTTCTTTAGGGTTGCAGATAGCGTCCAATTGCTCATCATTTGTAATAGAATTAAGATTAAAATATAAATGATGTTGTTACTTTAGTTCGATCAGTGTTAAAAAAAACTAAAATTCTATAAATTTATACAACAATAAATTTTTTAAAAATAAATAAATTTTGTTTTTGTTTCAATTACTTTCTTTATAAATTAGTATATCTTTAGATTAACAAAAGAGCAATTCTAAAAAAATATCACTAAGATATTTGTTTGTACTAAATGTAAATCACAAGTTTTATGTTTCCAAAACACCATTAACTTGTTTTTCCAAAAACTATCATAAAACCAAACTTAAACTTGAAACAATGTGGAAGCTCCTTTGGTCCAGTGGTTGATCAAGGATTAATTAATTCTTCTACACTCGGACGTCAGGGGATCGATTCTCCTAAGATGCGAGATTTAATTGCAGATTAATGGAGACAGACTTATAGAAAATATTCAGCTTGATACAAGCAAGGACCGTTCGTCTTGGTTATATGATGCAGTAGGTGGAACATAAAGATTTGTCCGATGAACAATTATCTTTGTAGTTGTTTCTCAAACTTTGTAATAGCAATAGTAATAATTCAGATTATAAAAACAAAACTTTAAACCATCAAAGTTAAACTCTAAATCAAAAAATAAACTCTAAAGCTCTGAGATTAAACATTAAACACAAAATACTAAATCTAAGTCTAAAATTTTGATTTCTAAACCGTTAAAACGCAGTTAGTGTTTGTGGTATTTTAAAATAAAATACATGAGTCTAATTGTTCATATATATTATCAAAAACTCTTTTTAGGTAGTACTTGAGAAAATTGATCTTGATAAGATATGATAGTCCCAATTAATTCGTAAAGATTTTACTACATAAGAAAGTTAAATTAGTTATCCCATCAGTTAATCTACACAAGGGTTGTTCATTCCTCATCTAGGCGTAGACGTAGCATCTAGACACAACATCTGAATGTTGTTAGTTTTTTGCTAAACTATAAGCGCGTCTAGATGTAAAAATTGGATGCACGATAAAACACATCCAAAATAACTGGAAATTTGGATGCAATTGAGACTAGCATTTTGACGCACCTATGCATCTAAGATTACAAAATTTTCAAAATATATTCAAAATAATAAATTTTGAAAAAACCGTAAAACCGCAAAAACTATAAACCCGCAAAAACTTCGAAACTTACAAAAAAATCTTAAAAATGATAATATGTTTTAATATAAAGGAGATGATTCCTAATACGTACTTCGATTTGGAGAAGAATTTTGAACCCTTTTACTTTTGTTTTATCAATTACAATATGTTTGTCTTTGATTCATCTTGTGATTGCTCTTTCGCTATGAGTGAGTAGTTCATTAGTTTGGTTAAGGGTTCTCACAAGGAGTTTTCATGATTTGTCATTGCTAGGTTGTTTAAATTGGGAAATTATCTATTGGATCTTCGTTTAACATTGTTCTTACTGCTGAAATTAGATTCACGATCTAGTTTATGATCTTGGGGGTTTTCAATACATCGAAAGTGATTTCTTGAATGCTTGAATATGTGTTAGTCGAGCAATGTGTCCTTTGCCATCAGAATTTGATGTTATTGCGCTTTGTGAACCTTTCAAACTTAAATCTAAAGCATGTTTAGAATCTAAAATTCAACAAAAGTTAGTGGGTGTTATTCAATAATGGATTTTATTGGAGTTAAAATCTAACCACAATCCACGGTTATTCAAGTGATGATTCTAAAATCTGTATTGAAATCTAGTGTTATTGGATATGGTACTTATAATTAATATTTAAAATCTGGTGTTATTCAACTTTCAAAGATTTTAAAATTCATTGTATTTTAGAATGATTTCAAATCCTCTTCCGTGGAGTCTCAAGAGTAAATTGTTGGAATCAAAATCCAAGGTATACTGCAGAGATTTTAGAATTCACCCACTTAAACTCTATTAGAATTTTAAAATTTGATGGATTACAAAACAATGATAACTGATTTTAAATCATTCATTGAATAACACCCCTTTTAGTCTCTAGGATTCTATAACATAGAGAATTAGGGCTACGGAAGTAGGTTGATTCTAGCTTCGTGATTTGAGTTCTAGACGGTTCTTAATTTTGTTCCCTTTAGATTAACCTGACATTGATAATGACTTGAATTCCCTGAGAATACCTTGTGCCCAACGCTTTTCCTGATTGATTTACCCCCTTTGAATTTGTGTTTCAGCTTTCTTTGCTTATTCGTTTGCTTGTTTTCATTCTTAGTTCCACTACCACTTCTCTTTTTTGGCCTTAGCCCATAGTTGATCCTATTTCTCTATGTTTGACCATTGGTCCTTATGGATTCGATCCCGAACCACTACAACGTACTTTACTGTGCGCTTGCAATAGTTTAATCTGGTGAAAACTCGAGCTATCAAGTTTTCTGGCGCTGTTACCGTTACCAATTGTTCACCCAAGGGTATTGGGTTGATCACGCGACTAAGACATTTTCTTTTATTTATTTTGTTAGACCATCTCCAATAGTTCACTCTATTTTTTACTTCAAATATAAAGTACTCTAAAAATAGAGTATGTGTTTGCTCCAATGGTTCACTCTATTTTTTACTCTAAAAAAATTATTCCAAATATATTCCATTTTCTTTTGTTTTTTAATTTATTGTATAGTCCACAACTTTAAAATATTTAAATTTCACCCATATATTTTATTTTATGATAATCATCCACAAAAATTACGAAATTACTAATATTAAACATATATTTTAAAATTAAAATTTTATTACAACACTTGAATAAAAGTAGATGACTTGTACATGGTCGTCTAGCTAATATCATCATTAGTGTACTTCTCCCATAAATGATCAATTAACGTGTTTCGCAGTGAGAAGTTGATTTCTTTGTCTTTTATTTTTCTATACCGAGAAAGGAATTCTTGGAATTTGGTACTTTCATCTTCCGCTATTTCAACCTCCGGAGGTGGAGCTTCGCTTCCAATTCCAATTGGTGTACTAAGATCGCACTCATGTTATTGTATTTTTCTAATTTTGAATCTATCATGTTATTGTATTTTTCTTATTTAATATATGTCATTAGTGCATTTTAAAATTTTAACTAATTAAATAATTAATTTTTGTTAGTAATTAATTTAAAAGCGAAAATATATAATATATTATTTTATTGGGTAAAAACTGTAAACATATAAAAATTAAGGTTTAGTTTGTAAATAAAAAAAGTTCTACTCTAAAAATAGAGGAAATGAATAGTGTTACTCTATATTTGAAGTAACACTATTCATTTCTCTATTTTTAGAGTAAGATATAGAGTACCATTGGAGCTCATTTTACTTCAAATATAGAGTTTAGAGTAGAAAATAGAGTACCATTGGAGATGCTCTTACTAACTTCTTCTTTAGTTTTATTTCTATGCAAGTCTTATGACCATGAATTACAATGATTGTCCTCGAAGAAAGGATGCAACACTTGGAGAATTATTGGCATTGGAAGAAGAGGAGAAACTTAAGTATGAGTTGTATGTAGAGCCACCATTCGATGAAAGTGTGCTTACACCGGAACAAAGAGTGAGATAGGATGAGGAAAGCAAGGAAAATCCAACAATGAAGAGAAGTATCTTAGCAACTATGATTTGATTGAACCTTCTCGCACATCGAGTAATATTTAAAGGAAGAGAGCTCACAACCATTTAAATTGAGGTGCCTCATGCACTTAAAGAGGTAATATATTGGGTTCCACTATGCCACCTCACAGGTGCATGCGATTCAGCCTTTGAAATTCATGATTATGAAGATAGTTACACGTCTTGCATTTTAGATGTAGCTTGTAGTTTGCATACTCTATTGCTCATTGATGAATGTTATGATTTGATATTTGAATATAAAATGTTATTTGACCTAAGGGTAGAAAAGATTACTAAGGATTATCATGAGATATTTTTTTTTGATATTCACTATCTATGTGCTTTGAATTATCAAGATCTTGAGTTTAAGTTTTCTATGCATAAAATATCTAGATGTCTTCTTGAAAAATCTTACTTTGAGGATGTGTTTGATGTAGATAAGATCTTAAATGAGATAGAGGATACTAAGGTTGAGATAGAGTTTACAAATGAGAATTATGTGATGTACATGATTGGTGGAGATGAAGTGAATTATTTTGTTATGAACTCGTTTATACCTGAGGTTGACTTTATTTTTCCATCGAATGCATTTGACTCTCTCAGGCATCTAAAAATCGAAGACCAATTTGAGATCTATGCTACACTGGTAATGAGATTCTTTGATGAGAATTTTGTTTGTTTGATGTGGGAAACCATGTTTTTTTGCATGTATTGAGTCTTGCCCTGATAAGAGAAGGACTAAAGGTGCATTAGTCCTACCTTTTGAATCTTGTGATTAATATATGTTTTCTAAGTCAAGCTAACGACTTGAAACAAGCCCTTATGGGAGGCAATCCACTGTGAGTCTTTCTTTCTTTTCCTTTTCATTTTTCTTTCTTTATTTTCTCACCCCACCTTTATATTTATTTTCACACCGAGACGGTGTGAGATAAGTCTAGGAGAGGATCATACTAATACTATTTTTTTGTTTTTGTTGTGCTTTTAAGTCAATCCTTGAGTTAGTTCTTGAGTCATTTTGCTTTATATTATTGAGTCAAACTTGCTAGGGGATTATGAATGTGCCTCGTGCATTGTGCTTTTTATATGCTGGCCATTTTTCAGGACTTTTTAGCGCAAACAAACCAGAAAGTCTCATGACCAAACTTCCCGCCAGAAAGCTTTGGAACTCAAGAAGATCTTGAATTGACTGTGATTAACTATATTTGATTGGATGGCCTAACTGAACTTACTTTCTTTTCATCAAGTACTTACATCAGGAAACAAAATAACTCATTCAGGATTGTATTCACCTTTTTCATCACTCTTTTGTTAATCCTGAATGACCAGACTCATTCTTAGTCTGGTACAACACCCTTATCCTATTTTTTTTTCCTCTATGCACTCTTTTATTGTCATATGTGTACACATGTGCAAAAACTATGGAGAGAGTAGGGTAGACGCGATTTTCATGATTACTTAGGTATGATTGGAATTTTTAGGGGGTTTAGACATGGTCATGTGTGCCTAAAGTTGGCAGTTACACGAAAAGAACTTGATAATGGATTGATTGCATTTCTGTGTGTTGTTTTGGCATTTGTTGTTAAGATTATGTGTTGTAAACTGATTCCATCCGTTTTTAATTTCAAAAAAAAGAAAAAAAAGAAAATTTTGGTTTATTAATTTGTTTTGGGAAATGGAATTAATAAGTTTAGGATATCTCAGTGTTTTTGTTGACCAGTAGAATGCATATGTTTTAATTTGAGTTGTGGTTTGAATTTTTGGTACTTAGGTAGTTACGGATCATGGTTATCAATACTCTCTCTCTCCAGCCATTTTGCAAAATATCTTGCATTCATCGCTGCTTTGATATCCCTAAACACTTTAGTCTCACCCTTAAATTAGTCATTTTCACTTCCTAACACGTTATTCCTTATGGGGATTTCTCTGGTGGAAAGCTCATGCCTTTTTAATTAATGTAGAGAGTTGATTACATGAATTCGAGTCTTTTACGTACAAATTTCATAGTATATATGGGCTTGTGAGGTCATGATGGGGATCTTGTGGAGAATGTTCTAATAGTTTATAATTTATGTGGTTAGCGAATCTAAGCGCAAGGTAAAGTCTACTGAAATTGTATGCGTCCCCTACTTTCAAACTGCTTATCCTTCGATTTAATCTTCGTTTACCTTTACTTGAGTACAAGTAAAGATTCAAGTATAGAGGATTAGATGTATCATGAATTTACGAGCTTTTACTTGAGTTTTAGACGAGAAAAGAATTGTTTTATCATGTGGTAACTAAAAAATGTGGTAAACTTGTTTTAATCAAAGTAACTAAAAAAGTAGTAAACTTTTTTATAAAAATGTGGCCTTTAATATTTTGTTCTTTGAAATGCCTTGTTATTAGCCAAGACCCTCCATTGAATCTGTGAGGCCGTTACGTTCTAGGGCAGCCAGACTGATAATCTTAAAAAGATGCTTAAATAGGTAAGTCTTCTAGAGTAGAGAGGAAAATGAACATGCGCTTAGCCTGTCATAATTTCTGCAGGCCCTCCACCGATTGTGAAATAGGTTTGAACAATAGAGCAGACAGGAAATCGAAGTTGCCTTTAACAGCAGACCCTATGGCGAATATGTGTGTTCATTATGTTTTTGGTTAGATAGACTAATACGCTTAAAGAAGACACTGAAATAGGTTTGATCAGTAGAGAAAATAGGAAAATAGGTTGCCTTTAACAGCAGACTCTCTGGCGAATCTGCAAGTTCATTATGTTTTAGAGCATACAGACTTATACGCTTAAAGAAGAAGATAAAATAGGTGTGGTCAATAGAGCAGACGGGAAAATGAAGTTGTCTGCGTGTTCATTATGTTCTAGGCAGACATATTGATACGCCTATAGAAGACGCTGAAATATGTCTAACGTTAGAGTAGATAGGAAAATGAAGCTGCTTTTAGCTTTTCATTAGCGTTGCATACCTTCCTAAAACTCATCTTTACCTTCTGTTATGCAAGGTGATTCTTGATCACTATAGTTTCGTTATATACCAGGAAATATTCAATATTAGCACACACCCAACAGGAAGCAAAGACATAACTTAGGCTGGTGAGAAAGTGCTTGGAATGAGAGAAGTATCGACTAAACTAAGAAAACTATTTGATTGTTTTTACGTGGAGAGCATCTATTAATAGTGGAATAGCTTTGGAAGGGAGAAAATTTTACTGTGAATCAGCCTATGGCGGTGGAGAAGCTAAAGATTTCTCTTTTGTGACATCTTAGACTAAATCGGCGGATCCAGAATTTATGGTGAGACTAAAGAGAAAAGACATAAGACATACGAATTGGTGCTAAATTTGTATTTAGAAATTTTTCTCTTATGTTTTATAGAAATCAATAGATTGGTTTTCTATGGGGTTTATAGTTTTAAAAAAATCACATAAAATGGTTTGTTTATTTGGTTGTTGAATGTTACAATGCATTATTAAATATAAAAATTTCAACAATATGAAATAGATTAAAGATCATATATGAAACTTAAAGAGAGAAAAATTTTGCTAGTTTAATTTAAAGTATTGAATTGCAATATTCATTCTATTTCATTTTACCAATCGTACATTCCGAAAAAGCAAAGTTCTTGGCTTCGCTACCGGAGGCTCTGTGAAAGTCGAAATAGGAGAGTACTCATCTTTGGGTGGGCTTATTAATTAGATGCTTTCAGCAGTTATCCGCTCCGCACTTGGCTACCTACCATCTCCATATACATGTTGTTTATGTTCTGCTAGTTGGTTGGTTGACATCGTATGAAAACTTAACTAATTCATAATATTTTAATATTATAGAACTTAAATTTATATTTTTAGAAAATCTACTAAAATGATTTCATATATATACATATATATCATAATATAAATTTGTGATTTTATAAAATAAATTTCTTTTATTTTTTCGTAACTTGTTTACTAAGATCATCTCGGACATTGATACAAATATATCATGTTATAAATTTTTTGGTTGTGATTAGTTAAAATCATATTCTATCTTTTTAAGTTAGTAAATCAAAATTTTGTTTCACCATTCTTCTAAAACAATAAATTTCTTTACTAAAATTATCGAGAAAATAAGTATTGTATTTAAGCTCATTCTTATAAAGAATTATGATCTTATTTCTTTGTTTGTAAATATATTTAATTAAAAATAATTTAAAATCTTAAAAATTATTTTCTGTAAGTTTAAATATTTATTTTTATTTTTTTTTTAGTATTCCCAATCGTTTTCAGTATTTTCTAATAATTCATTTCTTTTTTAGGAAAATATATTTGTTAGTAGAAAATTAGTTTATTAAGATATCTATAATAGCTACCATCTATTTGTAAGGTTTTTTATTTCCTTTTTCTACTAAATTCGTTATTCAATTTTTCTTTTTAATTTTACTAGTCAATTTATTATGGCTAATTTTGTAATTTTATTTGTTAATTCTTCGAGTGCAACTTTGTATTTAGTCACTCCAACTTTTAATTCGAGCCAAATTCATTTCTCAAATAATTATATGATTAAAAAATCTATAATAGGTTTTATTTATTTGTACGGTTTATATTTCCTCTTTTCTACTAAATTTTTTTAGTCATTTTATTCATTTTTATTCTTTATTTTTAATTCTTTAAATATTCATTAATGTTAATTTTGTAATTTTATTAGTAAATTCTTTGAGGATAATTTTATATTTATTCACCCAACTTTTAATCTGAACCAAATTCACATCACAAGTAATATATAAAATATGTTTTTCAGGTGCTCCAGAATTAAAATAAGATAAAAGATTAGAAAGGGCGCTAAAAGCTCGTATACTTCAGCTAATATTATTTTGAAACTTTTTTCGCATATAATCGCGGGTGTTCACATAATTAATATAAAAATACAAAGTGCATAAAAAGATTAATATTATTTGGATCTAAAACATTTTTCTCAAATCTATAAACTCATTAGTTTCGGTTATAAGAGTGTCATTCTAAATTTTGGGAACAACAAAAATAAACCAAAAATTTAACAGAAAGAAGCTAAATGAGTTTGTTTAGCTTTTTTACTCACTTCGACTTTCTCATGGAGGTGNTTCCCCCCCCCCCCCCCCCCCTCCGATATTTAGTAAACTTTTCCCTTCGCCATAAATTTTATGCTTTTTCTAGGGTTTCTTATTCCAGATTTCTTCAAAAAAGGGCTTCCGTAAAAATATCTCAATATTATGTTTCTTTTTCATTTTCTTCTGATTTGTGCTCAATTTAGCTCCTCCTATTAGGATTTTGTACATGCCACTGTTTGATTCTAGGGTTTATGCTTTTGAACAGTTAGAGATACTATTGATTTCATAGCTCTGTTGCAATTAATTTTTATATTGTACAATTAGGACAATTATCTATGTTGATTTTTTTTGTCATCTAGCCTAGTAACGAATAGTTCTTCTCACAAGAGACAGGTGCAGGGTTTGAACTCTGGTTCTGTGAGATGGAAGCAGAGGTGGTGCAATCACTGGCCCACGTGCTCATTTCTATCTATGTTGATTTCTAAATATAAAATTTTAAATTTAAAAGGAACTTGCAAATTTTAGGATTTTGAAGAAATATGGATAATGATTGATAAGAGTTACTCATCGGGGATTAGCAAGAGAAACTAGTGAAGAAGCTCTTAAATAGCAATTTAGATGATATGGAGTTGTGTTGGGAGCTGTTGTTGCTAAGGAGAAAGCCATTGGACAGCCTAAGGGTTTTGGGTTTGTTCGATTTGCTAACCGTTATGATGTTTTCAATGTTCTTAGAGACTCTCACTTCATCTTGGGTCAATCCATACATTACACTTTTCTTCTTATGCTCTCTCAACTTGGCTTGAGTTGGGTAAGTTTTGGTTCTGGTTACTGTTTTAGATGTTGAGATATGTAAGTTTGTTTTATTGTGAAGTAGTCCTTGTTGCATCAAAAGTTTAACTGAAAGTGTAACTTCTACTGATTATGTTATGCAGGTTTACCAATATTAAAGATCTTACTTATCAGGTCGATCTGAAAAAGATGATTCTGAAACATTAACAATTGAAACATAAGCAGCCTCAGCTGCAACTATATGATGGCCAAGTGCAATGACACATATAGGAAGAACTAAAGGTATTAAAGAAATAAGAGTTTTTCCTGCATGCCTTTCTTCATTCATGATATAGAATACGAAATATAATAAGAATCTCAATATTATGCTTTGAAGAAGACTTTAACCGCCTGTCATTCACACCATAATAATTGGACTTTTCGACAGAACAACAATGTTAGGATAGAAATGTATCAATGGTAATATCTATAGAACCAAAATGTTATATGTCGGAAGTTTTTCTTCTAATATGACCGAAGAGCGGTTCAAGAGTTACTTTAAGAAATTTTATTGGATAACCGATGTAGTTGTGTTGTATAACAATGTGATAAACATGCCAAGGTGTTTTGGGCTTGTTACATTTGGTCCAGAGGACTCTATTGAAATTCTTATGGAGAGTGATTTCTATGTATTGAGTGATAAGCGCATGGAGATGAAACGGATAAAACCTAAAGAAGAAATTAAGAGAAACAACGGTAATTATAATCTTTGTACCTACCTATAATAACTTTATAGAAACATCGAATGTTCTGCAGAGAAACGAATTTAGGATTCTTGTACAATATCCTATCGTCTTCAATTACCATCTTGGTGTCCAAGACTTTACTATCCTTATGATTTCCTTTTGAAATATCAAGAGCCTTACATTCCTTGGAACAACCCCGATCATTCAATCCTCCGGCCTTTACCGCCCTCCACCTCCTTTTTTTCCCATAGAAACTTCTTGTTATCCCCTTTATATGAACCGGTTTGATCTTTCGCATAGTTTGTTCAATTCTACCGCATGGCCTTTTGTTCGTAGTGATGGTGCTAGTGCGATAAAACAATGGTTAGAGAATTTGAAGTTTTGAGGTCCCTAATCTAGCCATAAAATATTGAATGAGGTGGTAACATGGCGAAGATATTGCAGAATGGTACATATGTTGCTATTAAGCTCACACAAGGTTAGTGAAATTCTTTGGGCTTCTTTAGGTTGTATACTTTTGAAATGTTTTTAGATTTTTATGTTCTTCATTAACTCTTACAGTAAATGTGTTGCCTTGTATATTAATTTAGGTATTTTATGAGCCCCACTAACGTTTGTGATATATCACATTAATTTGTGTTCGATTTCCCTTCCTTTATGGATTTTTTTCTTTGATTATATTAGTTAGATACCCACGCTACGCTGAGGTATTTTTCATATATATATTTTGTATTGATTTAAATTTTTTTAATTATCACTTTATAATCATAATTTTAATATTAGCATGTTAATTAGCTAAATATATAGTAATTGTTAAAAGTGGAACTGCATACACATAAGATTTTAAATATATAAGTTTTTTTATTTTTAAAAAATATTTCATTGTTACAAAAAATTTAACTTTAATATTTGAAGAAAATATATATATAAACTTATATGAACTATTGTAGAGCTAAACTTATTTCTATTTTCTAATTCTTTGCAAAAGCAGTAAGGTACTTTGAAATGTTTTTCTCTTAACTATTTCTAAAAAAAAGAAGCATGAATATAAACATTCATTTTTATATTTTTTTACGACTCATCAGTAAACACATTAACATTAAAAAAATAAGAATATGTTTTTAAGATATTTGTACACTCATCAACAAATTTATCAAGAACAAATCAACTTAGATTACTAATCATAAATTTATTGGTTGCTTAGTTTGTTAGTTTATGATTCGATGATGATACATTTTGAGCTCTACACTATATATTTGAACTTGTTGACCACTAACAAAGAAAATAATTGTCTTAAAATTTAAATATTTATATTTTATCATATTTTAAAAATAAATAATTTGTGATATTTCAATAACTATACCTTATTTAAATATTTTAAAATAATTAAATTTTCTTATGACATATCAAAAAAAGTTTGAGAACTTAAAACGTAAGAGATTATGATATCTATTATATTCAAAAGAACTAACACTAATGTTTTCTTGTAATCATCCTACTGATTTCGAACACATTTATGCACAATATTCTAGGTGTAGCTTTATTTTCAATGTCAAATTATGTAAATATATGAATAACATACACTAATGTTATTTTATCAAAAAACTATATCATATTAACTATAAGAGTTATATATATATATACGTGCAATTATATACATATCAAAATAAAAATCTAATATCATATAAATAATTTTATTTTAGCTAATTTGATTCGTATAAACCAACATGATTAAGAAGATTATTTAAAAATTTTAGTTTGTATTATTTATTGTGCATACCCATAATATATTAAAGTATTAGTGTAGGTGAAGAAAAATATGAAATTAAATTATAGTTGATGTGCAATACTAAAATTCATATGTGTAAAAATAAAATGTTTTGATTTGATTTTCAAATTAAATTTTTTAATGATGTGTCAACTTCTCATGACACAAAAATGATGATGTGTCAACATTTGGAGAGTCTCTAGAACTTTTATAGTATTGATGCTAGTAATCACCATTAATAATTATATTTTAATTTCAAGTACGAATGTAGAAAGGAGGTATCATATTCAAATTCAGTTAAAAAAAATTCTCCTCATTATCGATTGAAAATGGGGAATGAATTAAAAATATTTTATGAATTATCGTAATTTTCATAATTTTTATATTGTTAAAATATATGACACGTGAGATATATATTCAGATTTTTGTTGTGTTTGATAAATTTGCAATTTACAGTTATAATTGGTGTAAATCCTAAACATAGTTTATTCAAGTTCTGAAAACAATTAATATTGGAGATAAATAACAGCCAAAGCTTGTTGTCATTGACACAATTATCAAAATAACAACTTACTAGAAATGCATATGCTGTAAGAACTATTGTTCAGAAAATAGATTTTTAGAAGTCCAACAAAGAGAAACAATATATATATACACACACATGCATGCAATCCTTCAAAAAGTCTATAGAAACGCAAACAAACTAATCTCGAGGAAAGACATAGTAAATAAATCAAATATAAAAATGAAGCTTCAAATGTTGTGGTTGGCTTTTGTATTAGTAGTCATGCAAATTAAGGCAGAAAAGAAAAAGAACAATGCAACAATCCCAGCGCTAATAATTTTTGGAGATTCAATAATGGATACAGGAAATAATAATAACCTTCCGACTCTTTTAAAATGTAACTTCCCTCCTAATGGTAAAGACTTTCTTGGAGGACATGCCACAGGAAGATTTTCCGATGGAAGAGTTCCTTCTGATCTTATTGGTAACCATATAAAATTTGTGTACATTTTTCTAAATTATAGAAAGAATTTTTTTATCTAGTGAAAAATCTATGTTGATTTACAAATTTTCAGCGGAAAAGTTAGGATTGGCCAAGACATTACCAGCATATCTTAATTCAAACTTGAAACCCGGAGATCTTCTCAAAGGTGTAACATTTGCATCTGGAGGAACTGGTTATGATCCATTAACGGCTAAAATCATGGTACATTTTCATCATCAAAGTTTATTATATTATTAAAATATATTATTTTAATTTATTGAAAATGATAAGTTTCTATATGTGATATATTTTTCATCATATATTTTGATTTTCTGTAGTCAGTGATATCGGTGTGGGATCAACTAAAATATTTCAAAGAATATATATCAAAGATCAAGCAACATTATGGAGAAGAAAAAGCCCATGATATTTTGGAAAATGGTTTTTTTCTCGTGGTTTCTAGTAGCAATGACCTTGCTCACACTTATCCAGCTCAATCTTATAAATATGATCGTACCTCATATGCCAATTTCTTGGCTGATGCTGCTGTCAAATTTGTGAGAGTAAGTATTTTATTCATAATTATAATCAACCAAAAATATACCCAACACTAATAATTTTCTATGTAATATTAAGGAATTACATAAGCTTGGCGCTCAAAAAATTGGAGTGTTTAGCGCTGTGCCTGTTGGATGTATACCACTACAAAGAACTGTTGTTGGAGGTATATTCACAAGGGGGTGTGTAAAACCTTTGAACAATATGGCAAAACAATTCAACTCGAGACTTTCTCCAGCACTAGATTCTTTAGATAAAGAGTTGGATGGTACTATATTCTATATTGATGTTTACGACACTCTTTTCGACATGATCCAAAATCCTAAGAAATACGGTAAGTAATATATATATATAAAAATATTTTTCTATTTGTAATATATATCATGAACTAATTAATCTATCTCATTATGCTTCAGGTTTTGTTGTAGCTGATAGAGGTTGTTGCGGCAAAGGTTCTCTCGCAATATCTTATATGTGTAACTCACTGAATCCATTCACATGTTCGAATTCTTCGGCTTATATATTTTGGGATAGCTACCATCCAACTGAAAGAGCTTATCAAGTTATTGTTGATAAATTACTTAACAAATATTTAAACAAAGTTATTTGATGTTATTCATTTAAATCAAAGATATATAATATACATATATATGTATATATATATATGTATGTATGTGGTTGTCTATATTCATCTCATTCTTTTTTGTATTTATCACTAAACTTTTTATGTATTAAGCTATTAACCTCAAGACTCATTAAACGTAATTTACATGTACCTAAATAAAAAAGATTTGAAAATTTTGATTCTAAAAAAAATTATATGTCCAAAGTATGTAGCAATTTAAAAAAAGAATTCAAAAATAAAATGAAATTGAAGAGGAAAAATATAATTTTGTTATATATAATTGAAAACAAATTATATCCTTGTTTAAACCATACTTTGAGGAGGTCATCATGACCACAATCAGCTGTGTTTGCAGTACGATGAGCTTAATTATCATTGGTTTCTCGACTATTGACATGAATGAATGTGCATGAAATTTTGGATTGCCATGACGTTGCTTGCTTAAACATGATTTAACACACTTTCAACATTTATGAAAAACTTATTTCCAGTTTCTCGGTTAAGTTAGTATAATACGCTCTATAAGCTCATCTCAAACAAAACAGAAGTTTGGACCTATATATTAAGCTTCGGTCGAGTTGGTATTATCGACCTCTAGCTGACAAGATTCATATCCAAATGTTATCTTGGACTACTTTTTCTTCCCTTTTATGTGTCAGTTACGGCTTATAAACTCCGCTTTTATAAGTATACCGAATTGTTGTGTTATGTTATACATCTATCAAAAGGCTATTTTAAAGAGATTGAGAAGTTTTGCTAAGCATTTTTATGGAGAGAAAATACCAATCAACACGCAAAGACTACAGTAGCTTGTAAAGAGGTATATGTACCAAAATCAAAAGGTGATTGGGGATACAAAGACTGAGGGGTGTCTTGCACGTCTTTGCTACAAATATAATTTGGAAGCTCTTCACCTCCTCGAGTTTTTTGTGGATAACATTAGTGCAAAGATATCTTCTAAGTGTCACCTCATTTTAATATGAAAAATGAATGTTTATGGACTCTAGGAGATGGCATAAGCTTATCAAGATTCACCCTTATGGATGGAGTACTATGGGGGAAGTTTGTTACATATATTATGTCCTCATTTCTTATTCACCTTTGGGGATGGAGTTGTTGGTGCAATTTTTCGGAGACTTTTGCTTCTTGGGGGATGAAATACTCGGCGAACATTCATTCTTTTTCTTATTATGTTTCATTTTTTTCCATAATCGCTTATACTTGTCAACAATGAAAAGGTATTTCTTCATCTTTTGCCTACCATGTTGGTTTTTAACAAAAAGTGGTCAACACCATTGTCCAACCACGTCTTCTGGTACGACCGAATATTTGTCTATAGGGTCAATAGCTTCCGAGTAACATCCATACAACTTCAACTTTGTCCAACCTTTATCCACCAAGACAACTTTGTCAATTTTTCTATTAGTAGCTGCTCTAAGGACGTGCTTGGTGGAAATTATCGATATCGATTTTTTTACAAATACAAGTTTTCTGCATATAAAATATGAATCACACTTACCGCATATGAGAATGGCAATCTTTTCATATTGTAGATGCATAGTCCAAAAAACTTGAAAACGTTTAAATGGAAACATTTTAAAAAGAATTTATACCTCATACATATCAACGATACACGCAAAAGCTCCCCCAGTAACGTAGCTAGGGGTTGAATCAATATGCTTAACGGTTAAATTCATCATCTGCTTATGTCTTTAATACAGTAAGAATTTAGTTTTTCAGAGAAGTTCGGTTTTAGCGACGCTGCTTTTCTCGTTTTTCCGTAAACCATCCGAACAAAAGGTCACGAATAGACTCTACAAAAAAATGAAATAGGAAACAATTGGTCTTTTCTAAGCATGTCGTTGATGGATTTAGCAATATTATTGGTCATTACCTCATATTTTTCCCCTGGAAAATGTGAACGAGCCCAAAAACGGACATCAACCTCCTCTAAGTATTCTCCTAACTCATTGTTGTTAAAATGAATCGCATCAAAAAGATGTGTAAACTCCTTTTGTTAACATACATATGCATCCCCATTTGCAAGATTTACAATGGCGATCGTTCTGAATCATGTGCTAAGGTTATTCTTCATATGATAAGCACATATACTCATATGTGCTGCAAGAAAACCTTCTCAATGGATTTCCTATTGATGTGTGATGGTCTGAAATGATAGCCAAATTTTTGTCATCACCTATCATGTCACGCAACTGCGTAAAAAACCATTCCCATGAAGCATTATTTTCTATGTCTACAATCCCAAATGTTATAGGAAAGATACTCGACTTTGCATGTTGGCCTACAGCTATCAGCATAACACCTCCGTACTTATCCGTTAGATGTGCTCCATCTACCACGATAACCCTCTCCAAGAACGAAAATCTTTTTATGCAAGCGCCAATAGCAATGAACAAATACTTAAACCAACCTTCACCATTAAGTTCAAGCTTTGTGATTGTACATGGACTGACCTTCTTTACTCAGTAAAGATATGAAAGTAATGTGAGATAACCATCCTCAGAAGTACCTCTTACCATCTCTCGTGCATGTACCAACGCCATGTAGGCCTTGTTATAGGATAAGTCCATATCATGTGTTGATTTTATAACGTCCATATTATGCTTATGTGTAATTCCTTTGAGATCACTGCCACCACTAAAGAAATCAACGTACATCTTCCCTATGCATTTTGCATTAACCTGTCACTGACGAGAATACCTATCGGCTATAGATCATGTATGAAAATCTACATATTTTCGTACACAAAATCTAGAGATGAGGATGAAGGCACCAACTTCGTAGCGCGAATCTTCCATGAACAACTAGTAGCATGATATTTCGTATAATATACTTGCCTCATCGATGCCACGACCGTGTAATCGTACTTTTGGAGAACCGCAGTGTTGTGTAATAAATCTATTAATGTTTCCTTGTCTTAGAAGATATCACCAACATTAATAGATTCGTTATCCGTCGTCTGAAGTGTCTTCATAGTCATGTCTTTAATCTAACCAAAATCATCACTCTCTACGGTTTACCCTCCTCTTTGACAGAGGAAGCTTCATTATCCCTCATTTCCCGTCCACCATATTTGGTTCTCAATGAGACACAAAGACAGCTAACATCTATTTTTTACACTGCGAGGAAGCTTGCCAATTGTCTATATTCAAGAACACAAAAGAGTGTCACCATGCATTTTCTCGAAGAGATGGTTAAGAAACGTATAAGCAAGTGTTGGGGTAAAAAAAAGGTAACGACAAAATCGACGCCTAAAAATGACTACGGAGACGTTGATTCCTCCTACGGAAACAAGATCGCAAGGATGTCCTCGAGCATCGAGAGTCTTATCATCATGGCCGTCTCTTCTCGAACAAGCTTCAAGACTACGAGTATAGTCAATCATGACCGATCTCACGCTAAGTTTGTCCGCCCGCAAGCAACTAGAGCATTCGAGTGCTAGAGCTAGCATCAATGGCTCTCGGATAACTCTCACAAGGCCACATGATACAACTTTAGGGGCGATATGAAACCACCGAAAGCATCGGAGAACCGCGTCGCTTCGAGGAAATGTCTAAACGCCGATTGATGCCAAACTTATGAACGAGTCTTGGAACTGATTGAGAACTGAACTAGAGGCCGATCTAGACATCGATTGAAACCAAGAGCGGAGGTCCGTCTTGGCGCCAATTGGCGCCAAGACCAGGGCTCGGTCTTGGCGCCAAGACCAGGGCTCGGTCTTGGCGCCAGAGGGCGCTAGGACGTGGACAACGTTCAGCATTATCCATTGGCTAAACCACGTCTTTTCCGATCATCATTTCCTTCGAATCGTCACTTGATCGTCTTTCGTTTCGTCTCGATTGGAGTTTCCGTCAAACCGTCGTGACGATAATCGTAAGGATTCGTACTTTTCGTGGACTTTGTATCGATCGTATAAAACGACGACGGTCAACTTAAACACCAGAAGAGTCTAAACTATA
>OVAN01001116.1:0-44900 GCA_900406275.1 Anastatica hierochuntica | reverse complement strand
GCAAATCACGATTTGCGAGGGATTTGCGAGTAAAACCTTCCTCGCAAATGGCCCTGTTTCTTGTAGTGTAAGCAGTATAGACTGCAATGTAAAATTCTACAGAAATAGACGATCTACATCTATAGTAGTTCTACGTTATAACTATTGTAGACATTGAAATTGTACCTCGAAGTTCTACACCTTCAACCCCATGTTGGTCGTCCTACGCAGGCACGATATGAACACCTCGAACAGGACTTCCATAACGAACCTCATCATTAAAATCTTTCCTTCCAAAAATGTCAGTAGGTGCATTAACTTTTTTAAGTACCTCCATGAACTCATCTCGTAAACTCTTGATAGAATTGTCAAAGTGAGCTTGCAACGTCCAATTGTTAGATTTGAGGAGAGGTCTTGTCTGAGCAGTTACCTCTTTTGAAACAACATTGACTATATCCCTGATTTGCGAGTCAGTGAGTCCCCTGTTCGAACGAGTATCAACATCATCAAAAGAGGACTCTCCAGCAAGTCCCTTCCATTTTCCCCGTACATCTCCACGTTCATGTCTAACTCTTCTCCCTTTAGTTAATTCAGAATCAAGAGAGTCATCAGGATCAGAAATATCATCCTCATCTGAAGAGTCCTTCCTAGAAATAGATCCAACATTATTTGTACCCTTAACACCACCCGTCCATGAGTTCACAACTACCTGCACGAAGGAACAACAACATATAAATCACAAATTTATAAGAGCAAATCGCAAATATAGACAGTATATTACTATATACAGACTATAGACAGTCCATCTTCCCAAAAATAGACAGTTTATTACCATAAACGTACTGCTTTTCAAAATTTTATAAATTGTTTAACAATAATTCATTTACCACTAACCTCCCCTCCCGTGTCTTTCTTTTGTGCGCGATGAACATTGACCATCAAATTCATCCGAAGAAGGCAACATGCAATGTCCTCAATGTTTCCTCGATCTTCTTCCAGGCACCTAACCATTTCAGGATGATCCACGATGGTCGAACAAGCAACAATACTGACCAACATAGTTGAATGTGAGAATCCCTGAACTGCCACCGTTTCTTGCATCAACTTATCAGTATCCAACTCCTTAATACAAATAACAATTGTATTGAACGACTTTCGTCCCCATGGGTAGGAAAGGAATGCATCAATGTCTTTCACCAAAGCAATATGTTCATCCTTTATCAAAATCGGTTTGGAAGTGGGACAACATATGCCATATGCTAGCATTAACAAAGCAAGACGAAATCGTGTATCTGGATCCTTGTATTTTTACCAAGCGTCAGTTTCCCAAGTATCCAGGTCGTCGTTGGCTTTTCCTCACCTCTAAACAGTTTTGTCTTGAAAGGGTCCTTCTCCTTCTTTCTGGCCCCACCATCCTTCCCTTTCCCTTTTGAGATAAGAGTTCTCCTACTTGGCCTAGCGAACCCTTTCCGGTAGTTTAAACCTGTTACTATAGCAAACTCCTTAACACCGAACTGAAACGGTTTCCCATCGAATAAAAACCGTAACTCATGTCCCTTGTTGGTCACTAACTGCCTACAAAGCAGGTAATGTACAAACATGACGAAAAATGTGTGTTTTCCCATCTGCATCAGATTTCCATATTGTGACGCGAGGAGTCGTTCAAGATGTTCATCTTCTAATTCTAACTCTATGGTCTCTATCCAATGCAGTTGGTAGTAGTTATTAATTCTTCTTCTACCTGGTTGTTCCGAACCAAGTTCAAATAACCTTTGCGGCAACCCCACTTCCTCATCAAAATCCATAATCTGCAAGATGATAAACAAAACAATGGTAAGTAACATCGAGGAAAGACAAATAGTTAGACATCTAACCATAATGAATAACCGAGAGTTCTAGAAATAGATGTAGAATGTCTAATATTTTAAACCGTCTACTAAAGCTCCAATGACTGAATGAACAAAGCGTGGAAATAATCTCGAAAGAAAGGCGTAAAATATACTCAATCTTCAAACACAAAACCCAAAAATACAAGATGTTCATTGTAAGGAAAAAAGTCAAATTTACTTAGAACACATAACCATAAAATAGATGTAGAATGTCTAACATTTTAAGTCGTCTACTAAGGCTCTAATGACTTAACGAACTAAGTAAGGAAATAATCTCGAAAGAAAGACAAAAAATATACTCAATCTTCAAATAGAAAACCAAACAAATTATCAATTTCATGTCTAGGGAAACCACCAAAAATACAATAAACTTTTGTACAAAATATGTAGACATCAGTTGTCCGGGATGGACAAAAAATATTAGGTTGCATGTCTAGTTTTGTAGAATGATAATTTGTTTACAAAATTCAAACATAAGAAACATCATAGCTACTTAGAAGGTGTCATTTTGGGGAAAAGTCCAAAAAATCTGATGTGATTATTGTAGGTTATATTGTCGACGAAAAGGGGGAAATTTCTCAAACTTAAAACACAGAAATCGAACAAATATCGAAGGAGTTTAATATCTATTCTCCCCCAAACTTTATGAAATCACATATTAGTTCGTGGATTGGAAGAAACCAAAATCAAATTAACAAGACGAAAATTAAAAATCAATCCATAAGATGAGGAATCATAAGTGAGGAAAGAGAAGAAAACTAACCTTCAGAAAAAAAAAACACAATTTGGATTTGCCAAACTGAGATATTAGGAAGAGATAGATACTAGAGACAAAGTAAGAGAAATTGTGTTAAATAAGAAGAAAACGATTAAGTAAATTAGGGTAGAAAATATTTGTACAATTAAAACCTTCTCTTTCCATAAAGTGAAATAACTGTTCTTTTTCAAACTTATTTTTAACGTTTAATTTTTTTAAGACAAACTGACATCTTTTAAATTTTACTAATGTCGATGGGAAAACTGCTGCAGCTTTTTACCAAACCTAGGAGCGTGAGAGAAACTCATATCATGGGCAAAAAGGTAAAATTATGGGGTTGAACAGTTATAATCAATGTTTTGAAATCCAGACCGGACCGGCCGGTCCGACCGAGTGAACCGCGACCCGGGACATTCTCGGTTTGGATTTCATTTAATATCCGGTTTGTGGTTTGACCGGTAAAACCCGGTAAAACCTGGCAAAACCGGAGACTCAGACCAACCCAGAACCGCGGTTAAATAAAATTTTAAAGAAATGGTGAGTCCGATGACTCGGACTAAGGTTGTTTCATTACTTTGGGGAAGACATAACTACTTCGCCGCATTGTATTTTATTATTATTAACAATTTCACATATATATAATTAGTTACCTACTCATAAAAAATCTATATAATAGTAAAAATTGAAATAATTATTATTTAATAAACTCGCGGTCATCCCGGATTGACCCGAAGACCCGACGATCCAAAAAATTTTCGGGACGATGTCCGGGTCGGGTATAAAAACATTGGTTATAATTTCTCATGGTTAGTTAAAATCTTAAATAACTGTTTTTTAAATATCTAGCCTAATTTCCCTATTAATAACATTCTTTTTTTTCAAGTCTAACCCAATTAAATTGACAACGGCGGTGAGCTTATCAGTGTGTCAAGTGCTGGTTTGATATTTCCTAATAATTATAGCAGGTTTAAGTTCAAAAGGAATTACTAACCCAATTTTTTTTACCAATCGAACACTAAATCAGATAGTCATTCCGTAATTGGTTGCCCAATTCGGAGGACATGAGTCTACAAAGATATAATCATAATGTAAGCTACGGAATCCTCGAGCTAGGCTCTTTGCTTGTGTATTCATTGTGCCCGGGATTTTAGATAATAAGAATCCTGGTAGATGAGCACGAAGACGTTGAAATTCTTGGATGTAAGTGTAGAAAGCTAGTCAATCATCTAGATCCTGGAGAATCGTAAGTAGCACCATAAAATCTGTCACGAACATCTGACAGTCAATTCTTCTAATTATCAATTCTGACATGGCCCACAGAAGCGTTTCCAATTCTGAGTGCAAAGATGAAAGACTTCAGCGGAGACACTTTGCTCTGACTAAAACTACCGAATTTTCCCAATCGAGACACATCCAACCTAATCCAGTAAAAGGCTCCGATTGTTTCCACGATCCATCTGTACGACAACACAGTCCATTTGATCTTGTGCCCTCCAAAGTCTCCCCATCTTCAACCGTCGGAGGAGTAAATTGTGTATCCTCCCAGGCCAGCAATTCAGTCTCCGCATTTTTCAGAATCTCCTCAACTTCAATTTGGATTCCTTGGAAAACCTTTTGATTCCTTGCCTTCCGAATTAGCCACAAGACCCATGGGAAGAGGCAACAACTTTCTCTTGATGTCGTTGAGGATTTCGCCAAAAAAGGTAAATCATATTGGAAACTAGAGAGCATGTTGGAAATTCCTCTCGTGTTGTCGGGTTTCTACTAAAATTCCAAATGTGCCCAAGCGAGTCACACTCAAAGAAAACATGATTGATGGTCTCCTCAGCGAGACCACAATGTTTACACATAGTATCGCAAGAGATTTCCCTCCCAATTAGTGTTGTTGTCACCGCCAAACTCCTAGTAATAATTTGCCAGAGGAAATGTTAAATTTTCAGTGGATACTTTATCGTCCATGGGAATGCTTTCAAAGCCTCCAAGCCTGATCTCCAGCCATTATTATTAATCTGATTTATCGCCTCCGAATTTAGAATCTTGTACCACGACTTTACCGTATATTGGCCTAATTTAGTGTAGTGCCAAACTAAACCATCGCAAGTTGTGGTCCGGCTTGGTTGGATTCCCCGAATTAGCCCTATATCCTCTGGTTCCATAAATTCATGTAATATTGGCAAGTGCCACTCCCGTGTAAGAGGATCAATTAAATGTTGTGCTTGTAGCCGAGGATGCCAAACACTACCTCGACCTCTCGCCGGTCTTGGAACTACATCCGGTATCCATGGATCATGCCATACAGATGTATTGATTCCAGAGTCAATCCTTATCCGGACTCTTTTTGTAACAATTCTTGTGATGAAAGAATACTCCTCCAATCGAAAGAGGGCGAATGTGGTTTTTTAGCATTTAAAGGTTGAAAATTCCTGAAATATCGGCCCCATAATACTCTAGCAAACAGTGATCCTGGAAACTGTATCAGTCTCCATAATTTTTTGGCCAATAAGGCCGTATTAAAATCCTCTAGAGACTTGAAACCTAAGCCTCTTGCCTCTTTTGGAATGCATAATTTGTCTCATGCAACCCAATGGAGACCATGGTTACATCCATTGGAACTCTACCAAAAATTTGCAATCGCAGTCGTTAACTGTGATATTAATCTTTGGAGAAGCTTAAAACATGACATGACATAGTTGGGAAGCGCAAGAGCAACTGGTGTAATCAGAATTTCTTTGCCTCCTTTTGAGAGAAATTTGGAAGACCATTCGTTAACTCTTTCACCTAACCTTTCTTTAACAAAGTTAAAAATCTGGCTTTTCGGCCCGCCCAAACTTTCCAGAATTCCCAAATAATTACCCATGCCCCCTTCTGCCGAAATACCCAATTTTTGCCTTTAACAAAGTTTTGGTCTGATCAGGAACGTTCTGACCAAACATAATTGACTATTTATCAAAATTAATTACTTATCCAGATGCAACCTCATACTCATGTAGAACATTCAAAATGGTTTGGCATTGCGTATCCTCCGCTTTACAGAAAAAGAGTCTATCGCAACAAAAAATAAATGTGAGATCGTTGGGCTCTGTTGTGCGATCTTCACTCCAGTTAAAGCGTTATCCATTTCCTTGCGTTTAATATTCGCAATCAAAACTTCCGTGCACAAAATGAAAAGGTACGATGATAATGGGTCTCCCTGCCGTAGGTCCCTTTGGGAGATGATGTTCCCCGTTGGCCAGCCATTAAAAAGAACTTTATAAGACACTAAACGAACGCACCACATTAACCAGGAAATCCACACATGATCAAACCCTAATTTCTGCATAACCGCTACCAAGAAAGACCATTCAACCCGTTCATAGACCTTACTCATATTTGTCTTTATGGCCATGAACTCATATCGACAGTTTTGTTTCGTGCGTAATCTATGGAACATCTCCTGAGCAATCAAAATATCATCCATAATTAATCTTCCAGACATAAAAGTCGATTGTATCTCTGAAATGACAGACGGTAAAAACTTTTTTAGTCTGAGGCACAATATTTTTTAGACGATTTTATAACTCATGTTACATAAACTTATGGGTTTAAGTTCTATCATTCGCTTAGGTTTATTCAACCCAAATTTTTATAAACACAAGAATTTATACATTTTTTATACTGTCCACCTTGCCAATGTCCCCAATATGTCACCGACTCACCTATAAATGAAAATGGTTTCTCCTTTTTTTTGTTTGGTTATGTATTGGATAAGACTGAGCATTCCGTTATTCGTTATTCGGGTCGATCTTTGGAATGGTTTTTGGGATTTTCGATTAGTTTGGTTTTTAGTTTTAGTATTCATTTAGAATTTTAGAAATTTTTGTTTGGTTCGATTTTTCATTTTGATTACTAAAAACTAGGTAGCTGGTCCGCATAAATGAGAATTTCAATAATTTTATATGTAATAATTTCATAAAATTTATGAGGTATGATAAATANATAAATATAAATATTTATATGATATTTTAAAATTTTTTACTTTTAAATTTTAAATAATGTTATTTTTATTCAGTCAATATACTTTATTATATAAATTTTAAATAAGGTAATGCATGCTCCGTTTGGCATGTCTAACAGAAGATTAAAATATTGTGAACTTTAATATTCGACCCCGCTAAATATGTAGTCTTAAAAACTAATTTATTTTATATGACATATCTTGCATAAGATTGAATTTTTTTCGGTTTTTGACGTTTGACCTCTTTAAAAACTATAATACTAAATTCTTAATTTCTCTATTAATATTCTTAATACTAAAATATTTTAAAATTTATTTAAATATACCTAGATTTTATTAAAAAAATGTGATTGATTTCAGTAATGTTAATATATCTTTTTAATTTACTATATTCCTAAATAAGTTTATCTTATATAATATTTAAATAGAATAAATCAAATATATAACATAATTTATTAAGGATAACCATGGATTTTAAAATAAATAAATCTATTGAATTTATTCTTTAATAAATTTTTTTTATTTAGTATTTTCGTTTTTGTTTTTAGATAAATAATTTTAATATATTATTAATTCACTAATTCATTAAGGGTAACATAGTAATCAACCAAGCCAACTTTTAATTTGGTGCAAACTGACTTCATACTTAATATATAAGATTTGGATAGAAAAAATTAAAAAGTTTTGTATAATTTGGGAACTTTTATGATTTTTTCCATATTTTTAGGTTTAATATGTTGATATGCTCAAGTATGTTTGGATTATTAGATATTTTCTATATTTCAAATATATTTAGTTATTTACCATATTTAAAAGTATCCAAAATATTTTAAAGTATATAATTACAATTCAAATATTTTTATGTATCTAAAATATTTTGATTAGAGTAGGTTTCAGTGTTTTTAATTCTCAAATATAGACCATTATTTTCTGATTTTAAATATGCTCAACTCTAGAATTGGGTTTGTTGTTTGCATTTGATGTGTGTCAAGTTTCATCCAAAAAACGACATTACAACTGCAAGTGCACAATATACTTGTAGTACTTTATGTATCGATCACACAACGACGAGAAGTGCGCTAAAGATCTATGGGCATTCGAAGTAGCTAAGAAGAAACAAAGAAGGTTCGGTTTTTGGTTTTAAATGAAATAAAGAAACAAAACAAAAAGTAAAAGCAAAGAAAAGATCAATGAAAGATAAACATTAGACAAATAGGAAATCGTGGAGAACGTAAACTAGCATGCCAGAGTTCTATTTTCGGGTATTTTTCAGCTTAAGTATTGAACACATCCCAGTAGTAAATCCTCTCCACTTTCGAGGTTAGAGATTCTATACTAATGACAACCAAGGAATATCGTCTTTTGGAAGCCCCTATAGAAGACAAGTATGCATTAACTATGTGTGTATGATTAATTGTTCACAATTCTAGACCGATCTACTTTCGAAGCCAAAATAGAATTGCTCACCAAATACTAGATCCAACGGTAAGTCAAGATTTTGGAATGCATACCACTATAGATATATTCACTAATTGGCCTAATAAGAAAATAACATTACAATTCAAGAAAATGTGATAACATTAATGATAATCTCTAAGAGATTTGAGTCCCTAAACAAACTAGATCATGAACTCGTGATAACCTACTGTCTAACTAACAAACTACTCTAGACTGAACATTTAAAACACGCAGAGACAAAGAATAGAAAGCATTAGATCAATCAAAGACAAGAGGGAAAGAGAAAACCGAGTTTTATTGCTGAATTGATGAAGAAACAATGAAGTCTTGAGATAGGAAGGGCACGACCCCAAAAGGTTTTTCCCTGCCTCCTTGAGACTCTAATCTAACCTAAAAAATGCAACTCTACGAAATTCAAAGCTAAAAACAAGTATAAATAGGCTTTGTCCAATCTTAGGTCAATTAGGTTAATATCAGGCCTTAAGGCATTTCAACTAGGGCATCTTGTGGAAAGGCTTTTGACTTGATTTTTTGGGCTTGGAAAGGCCTAAATGACATCTACTTTGGTTGTCCACAGCTCCAAATGATGTGAAACCACTTCCATATGAAAGTTAACTCAATTCTCTAGCTTTTTTACAAATTTCATTAAATTCCATTGATGGTAAGGCCTTTGTCTTGGATGATCTTTCTGCTGCTTGGAAACTGTCCAAAAACTAAATTTTGCTCCATATTGCTCCAAAGGGCATAGTTTGACATGAACTGACTCAAAACACTACAAATAAAGAAAAGCTACCTTTTCATACATAAAGTTGCTTAAAAACACAAATAAAAAATACCAAATTCTCTAGGAAAAATGGTAAAATATTGGTGTTATCAATTCCTCTAGACTTAGCTTCTAGTTCGTCCTCGAGCTAAGAAAATGAAAAACAGAGAAGAGGTTTGAAAACATGGAAATTTATATGAACTTCCAAAACTTATTGGCAACTTAGACTGACGAAATTCACTATATACCCGCGTTGACATTAAGGTAGAACCCCGTTTTCACCAAAAACTTAAAAATGTCTTCGATTCATCCACAATCAACAAGAATGACCCAAGTTTTCCATCACTACTCCCTAAAACTACAACGCGCAGTCTCTTCGAGGGAGTATCTATCAAAGAACACATACTCAAACTCAATCAGAATCCTAAAAAATTTCAGCTCACAATCCTTCTTTATTAACTTTTAAATGCTTTTTTAGAAGCTGATTTTTTCCTATTTTTCTAGGGTATCATTTAATTATTTTCTACAGCTTCTTGAGAATCGATTTTTTTGTTATTTTTCTAGGGTAACGATTTATTTTTTCTACTAATCTATTTATATATATTTTTCTTTTTAAGCACATTCGGATTTTGTTCACTCTGAACTTCATCAAGCATAAGCATCTTTTTGAAGATTTTTATTAAACAGGAAAGAGGGAAACCGTAGACTTAATTTTGCCAGATCTCAAGAGGAATTCAATTCAATGTATACCAAGCCCCAAGAAAAGAAAATTAAGTTCATTAAATGTTTGAATAATTAAAGATTGCTCGGATTTCAAGTGATATGGTGTCTCGGTTAGTTAATCCATTTGGGTTATCCCGCTCAGTAAAACTGCAGTCAAACATAGACACTAGGGACACTAGTCGTCAACTACGTGGTTAGTTCAAAATTAATCTTATTTCCGGACTGATTTTGACTGAATAAAACGTTTTTATTTTGAAAAAATTTTAAGGCGGCTCAAAAAATAAGAAAAAGAATCAAAAACAACGAAAAGAAGCATTAGTAACAATAGAAATTCCCCCAGACTTAACTTACACAGTCTCAGTGTAAAATCAAGTGAGTAAGGTACTAAAAACTAATGTAAAAAAGAAGATATGTATGGCCATATGTGATGTTTCGGCAACCCGAAATGATGTTCCATAGTCCGTTTTGTAATCCGTGAAGAGTGCTTCGATCAAACTGAATCTCCACTACAAAATAGCATATTTTACAAGTAAAAATGAATTTTAGAAGGATGGAGCTCGTACTTTATATGATTTGGCCGAGTTTGGTCTTCTGAAATCTCGGTTTGGCTCGTTTTGGTGAGAAATCGGGCTGTTTGTGATTATGACTGTTCCGGGGCTGATTTTTCTTGAGCATTGCCTTCTTCATATGTTATTTAATGATGGATCTTCAATTTGACAGATTGGTTCGCTTGGCGGAGCTCAATTTTGCTATGGCCATGTTTTCTTCGGTTTTTAACTCAATCGGGATCTCCGAAATGAAATGTGAGCGGCTCCAAAACCGTTTGGGCAGTTCTTCAAACATTTCTCACTTTTTCCAGGCATCTTCAATGGTTAGACGTGGTTCAGATCATATATAAAAGTTTTGAATAAATCGAATTCGTCGGTTTTATGCCTCCATTGAGCCAAAATCTTTTGATCATCTCTGCTAACCAATCTCTCACGTTTTTTTGAGTGTATTTTATGAGGATGCTATGGTGTGAAAGATGATTTGGCTTAGATTGCTCTTGAGATGCTCCAGTTTCGTTCCTCGTCCATTTAATCCTATTTTTGAGCCTTTGAATGTGCTTGAAGAGTGGTTCTTCATTGATCAAAACTTTTGTAGAGATCACAATACAGCTTGACGTTGATTGAAACTGATAGTCCTTCTCAAAATTCTTTTGAATGTCAAATTTATTGCAATTTCGTCTCCACAACCTCACCTTTGATTTTTAGGGTCATTAGGAGTGGATTGACATCTTAAAATGCTCCTTATGGCCTACATTAAGTACTAGAAATTTTTTTTTTAATTTCTTACTTAGCGAGTATAGTTTGGCTTGGTGAAAAAAAATTTTCGGTTTGAGAATCTATGAAGATCCAAGTGTTAAATGTGTTTCTTAAACATCCCGGCCTTGTAAAACAACATGATTTGATGAATTTGATGTGACTTTGTTGCTGGTTGTTGAAGAAAATGAGTTTGGAATTGAGGTGTTTTCGGATGTGTTCGGATGCTTTCCCGTGCCTAAGGGAGTGTGAGGATGGATGGGATGTGATTCGTTCGGTCGGATGGGTTGGAAATGGTTGTGGGATGGTGGTATGTGGTCAGACCGGTTGGCGGAGGTGTTGGGACCGGAGTTGGACATAGGGTAGCTCGCGGCTGGTGGTGGAGGTGAAGTGCCACGGCCGATTGAGGCACATGGGCCGTAACACCGGTTGGGAGGCTAAAAGGAGCATGCGGCCGGTCTTGGAGACTCCATAAGCTAGTCCTGGAGCTAGATGAGGGTCAGGGCATGGAGGTAGCTGGAACCGGTTTGCGGGAAGCTTAGGACCGGTTTTCACCACATAGAAGCATGTGGCCGGTGCTGAGTTTCGGAAACCTCGTATGGTATGTGGTTGTTGATCCTTGGCATCGGCTCGTACCCTCCTCATGTCCCAGACCAGTGGGACTACTCTCGTGGACCAGCGGGATGGTCTTGATTGTCCGAATGTACCTGAACGTGTTCGGATTGCAATTTTCTTCGATTTTTCCAGTTTCAAAGTGTGTTCCTATGAAAAAGAAACACAAAAAAATTTTGATAATCATTTTTAAAATTCAAAAAAATCTCATATATAATACCAATTAATCCTAAGATCATATCCTAAAATTCAAAAGAATGAAAATAAAATCAAAAGTTTAAAGAACATATGGGTTGCCTCCCACAAAGCGTTTGTTTAAGGTCTTTAGTTCGACCTCTGAGTTATTTGTAATGTGGTTGACCAGATAAGAGTTTCATCACACCCTTTAGTTGCATTTCCAATGATTCAAAAAATATCTCAATGGGTTTTAGAGCTTCCCACTCTGGTTGACTCCATGGAATTAATTTCGGACCCTGAAATTGAGAACGTGGTGCATAGTAGAATGGATTGTTGTTGATATGATGAATTTAATACTCCATTTAGACTCATCCTTAGTAGCTCCTAGTGTTTCCAAGACTCCTTTTTCAGTTATGAAAATTTCTTCTCACTTGTAACTGTAAGCAAACCGAGCTTTCAAGCTCGATTTTGTAACTTGGATCGTTGATGTTACTGTCCAAGGCATGTAATACACAAATGAATTGAGTAAAATGTGGTTGGCCAACCCTTGAATCATCATGGTTAAGTATATTCTCTACACGTTTTTCTTCATATCCTTCAAGAAAAGTGTACAAACCATCAAGCTAAGCTTCTAAAGCACGAAGTACATAAGGATCTTGGTCCTTCTTTTCCATCATCAGTATGATGAAGTTCTTGATATCTCCTCATTGAGTGTTGATCTCATCGGTCTTTGTGGCAAAATTGCTAATTTCGCCATCTAGCTTCTTCTTTTTCCTTCACAATGTCATTAGAATCAGTAAGCATAATATTCTCCACATGATCCCTTTGATGCATGATTATTCTTCTTCTTGATGCCACAATTCGATTTTCTTCGGTTTGTTTGGTTTCTTCGATTTGAAGATCTTCTTCAGAATGAGCCGAGGATCTTTTCTTTATGGACTTTTCTACTGTAGTTAGAGAGTCTTCAAGGGTCTCGAGTTTAGTTTTAAGGTCTCCAAACTTCTTACTTTGGTCGAAGTGCATGCTATCGAATTTCGTTTTGAACATTTCATTCGCTTCTCTTTCATCTTTGATGAGTTGTACCACCAAGTCTTCAATTGTACACTTGAGAGTCTTCATTGGCACATTATTATGAGCTTGAGAAGGCTCTGGACGTGGCTGGTAGGGTGTGAGAATGTGGTTTTGACGATGAACCACATATGCTGAAATTCGCGAGAACCTTTTATTATCGAAGTTCCTTAAATTCTCTTGAGATTGTTCCCATGCTTGTTGGTTTGGATAATAATGATGAATTTCTAATAGAAAAGGACTTGGAAAACACTCTTCAATTGTAGGTTGACTGTTGGATCCTAGCAATCGACCATACTCTTGTTGAGTTTGAAGGTTATGTTCCCCCGAGTCGAGCCATGATCAATTTTTTTGAAAGTACAACTCTTCTCCTCTTTGATTTGAATATTTTTGAGGATTATGAAGGTTGTAACTCCTAGAAAATGTGGCCTAAGTAGGTAGAAATTTTAGATTCCCCATTATATTTCCTTGAAATCAAGAGACACAAAAAGAAAAAGTGAATTGTACAAGAAAAATCAGAAAAACAGAAAAACAGAAAAAAAATCCAAAAACTAAAAGGAAAAAACAAAGAACAGAAAAATTTCGTAGACTAATCCTAGATCAAAATCCTTAGACAACTAAGAATTCTCCGGCAATGGCACCAGAAAGTTTGATGTGTGTCAAGTTTCACCTAAAAACGACATTGCAGCTGCAAGTGAACAACGTAGTTGTAGTACTTCAGGTATCGATCCCACAAAGACGAGAAGTGCACTAAGGATCTACGGGTGTTCGAATTAGCTAAGAAGAAACAAAGAAGGATCACAACCCAGTAGTAAACCCTCTCCCCTTATAAAAGCAAAGAAAAGATCAATGAAAGATAAAAGTTAGACAAATAGGAAATTGTGGAGAACGTAAACTAGCATGCAAAGATTCTATTTTCGAGTACTGTTTAGCTTAGGTATAGAACACAACCCAGTAGTAAACCCTCTCCCCTTTCGACGTTCGGGATTCTATACTAATGACAACCAAGGAATATCGTCTTTTGGACGCCCCTATAGAAAACAAATATGCATTAACTATGTGTATGTAATTGATTGGTTATAATTATAGATCGATCTACTTCGAAGCCTAAATAGAATTGCTCACCAAATACTAGATTCAGAGGTAAGTCAAGTTTTTGGAATGAATATCACTATAGATCTATTCACTAACTGGCCTAGTAGCAAATAACATTACAATTAAAGCAAAGGTGATAACTTAATGATAATCCCAAATAGATTTGAGTCCCTAAAAAACTAGATCATAAACTCGTGATAACCTACAGTGTAACTAACAAACTGCTCTAGATTGAACATGTAAAACACGCATAGACAAAGAATAGAAAGCATTAAATCAATCAAAGACAAGAGGGAACAAGAAAACCGAGTTTTATTGTTGAATTGATGAAGAAACAATGAAGTCTTGAGATGGGAAGGGCACGACGCCAAAGGGTTCGTCCTTGTCTCCTTGAGACTTTAATCTAACGTAAAACAATGCAACTCTATATAATCCAAAGCTAAAAATAAGTATAAATATGCTTCGTCCAATCTTAGGTCAAATAGGTTAAAATCGGGCCTTAAGGCCTTTCAACTTAGGCATCTTGTGGAAGGGCTTTTGACTTGAGTTCTTGGTCTTGGAAACACCTGAAGGACATCTACTTTGGTATCGTTGTTGTATTAGTTTATATCAAAGTCTTGATCCTTTAGTTCTAACCTTCCTATGCATCTTTCATCTACGAGCCAGTACGACTAGTCTTTAGTATATTTAGTATAACTCTTGATCCACTGCTCCAAATAGCTCAATATTGCTCCAAAGTGCATAGTTTGACCTGAAATGACTCAAAACACTATAAATACAGGAAAAATACATTTTAATGCATAAAGTTGCTTAAAAACACTAAGAAAACATACTAAATCTATAGGAAAAATGGTAAAATATTGGTGTTATCAACATTTTTAATATATTATGGATATATCGATTGTTGTATCCGATTTTTTCCGTCTAAAGATATTTATTTATATTTGAAACATAACTACAGACGAAGTTGTGAAAAGAAAGCCAGCAAAGATCCAGTCTTTTCGGAGCCAAAAGTTGACGAGTAACATAATTACCCCCAGAGCCAAAAGCTAGTAAATAAATTATCGGAACATGTCTAAAGCAAGCTCTGAAACACAAACCAAATAGAGAGGAATGGATGAAAACAAGTACAAGAACACTCAAGATTTAAACAAATAAAACCATCTAAGAGGCAAATGGAGACGATTGGAGGAGAATTGGAGATGAGAAACTCGAGCCAAAATTATTGGGGATACCGCACGAATGGAACTCATTCAATTTCTTCGGAATGAAGCCATACGAGTATTATCGATGACCACCATCCCAAACCGAAGAAGATAGGACCACATTTTACAATCTACGGTCTTCAACTAGACGCTCTGCACACTTCCTTATTAGGGATCCGGAACCACCTTGCAAGAAACATAGGAAGGAAACAATATGTCGGTTTCAACTAATAGGAAGAGAACGCCTCTCGCACGAACCGCTACACCACCTAGATAATAAAACCACTAAAGCACTACCATCTGGATAAACAATTCTCGGACTGTAAAACCATATGTCAACCTAAAGGACCAAAAAAGTTCACGATGGAGACGAAGCCAGAGCTCTTCTCCTGCAAACCTTCTAAATCCAAGGATGGGGAACTGTTCTAAGAGATTTTAATACTAGAAACATCACAATCCCAAAAACAGAGAACTACGATGATTGATGGATGCCGAGAAACGGAAAATCGACCAACCCAAGAAGAAACCCTAAAAGTCGACTCCTCTCAATTCCTAACTACCCTTGTCTTCTCGTAACCCTATAGAGTCTCCATGGTCGTCAGATCTACGATTCCCTTAAATAGATCTTGATAGACGACGAGAATGGAGCTCCCAAAGGCTGAAATCATCAACAACGGAGAAGAGAGGGAAGAGAAGGAGCAAAGGTTAAAAAGGAGGAGCAAGGAAAGAGACGCCTCCGGCGGCGGGTAATCACTCACCGACGTCAAAGCAAAACCATACTCGACTATGGAAATAGAGATGTCATACGGGTCAGCTTTCGTCCAAGTAACTCAACCCATCGTGGGTTTGATTTTTTGGCGAGTGTTGCAGGTCGGTCCGTCATGGGTTGCGGTTTATCTTTATATGTCCAAATCCGTCTCACATAACTTAGCGGTTTTACGGGCCAACTCGCGGTTTACGATTTTGTTTTTGAGATTGTTATATATATCAAAATACAAATGATAATCGAGTTATAGTTGACAATAATCGAGTTATAGTTTATTGTTTTCTCAATTTCTTTTATTCCACGAAGTGCGAATTCTTTGGTTGATTCGCTAGCGAGTCGAGCTATATGTGCTCAGGATCCTTCGATTCGTGAAGTTTAATAAAATTTGACTTTTGTGACAAAAAAAAAGAGTTGACAATAAATTTATGTTGTTTCTCTCCGCTAACACCCAATCGTCGTTAATACGAGTTACATTTTTTAACTACTATATAAATTCATCAAGATGACATCTATAGATTTAAAAGTTAAAATTAGCTATCTTATTAATCTCTTCAACACTATATGTAACACCCCTGAACAAGATTAGTTCAAAGTCAACTCAATTGGCCGCACAACAATCAAACAAGAACATGCACGACCAACTAAGTAACCCTCACCCACGTCTCGTTCAAAGATGTTACAACTACATATCCAGAACATTTAATCTGAGGTTCTCATAACACATCCGAGATCCCTAGATTAATGTCTGAATATGTGTATCCTAACAGACTCAAGTTAAGGCTTTGCAACCCTAGTCTGAATCCATTAGTTGGTTTGTCCCGCACAAGGACTAGTATCATATGAAACCCATGATTTCTTTATAAAACATACTTTTTATATATCATTAGGTTCAAACCATAGTAAAAACATATAAGCTCGGCCGATATTGTAAACATACTACTTATTACAAACATACTTTGTCTTTGCAAAGAGGCAGCAAGTCTACACTAGCAGCTAATGCTTCTTCAAGACCCGCTTACTATCCCACTACGGTTACCTGCAAAACAAAGAATCTAATGAACAACTATTTTGCTCAGTGAGTTCGATTACATATTACCCCCCATTCTCACAAGCAACGAACTTACTCACGTATATAGCAATTCAAACATATCAAGAATTAAAATCATAATCATCCATTCGCTCGTGAGTGGTTGATCCTTTTGGATCCTCGAGGCTTGCCCCTTGCAATTGGTAAATCCAACCACCATCATCCATAATGCATACTCAACGTTCCACATTCCACAATCCACGATCCCTCACACATCCCTTCTTGCGCCTATCGACCCTAGACACAAAGTCTAAAAAGTCGATGGCCCGGATCACACACACTTTCCGCATCCTCATGCGGCCTGCTTGCACTGATCGAGGGTAGCTTGCCCTATCACCGTTCTCAAAAAACCTATTGAGACTAATTTTGGTACGGCCCCGAAAAGCTATGGCCTCTAGGTGGATACCAATGACTCTCATGACACTCTTCCCGAGTGCCGGACTCACAGTACGGGTTCATCGCCAATCGAACCCGTTCACAATAAAATTCGGGTTCTTCACCAAGCGAACCCGGGACAAACAAGTTATATCTCCAAACCAAGGTTCAAACGATACAACACATNCAAATTGTTTCCCCCCCCCCCCCCCGCCCGAGCCGAAGCCCGAAAAATATAACCCAATATCTCTCACAACAACATGCATCACACAATCATCAATCATCATTCTCCTTAATCGTTTTCCTATATCCGTCCATTTACTTATCCATTTCATAATTCTACGGTTTAACATGCAATACTTAATACTATTGTTTTGTAGGCGCTAATCGCACAAGCAACATCAAACCCTAACCGAGACTCACCTTAGATTTCCGGCACGGTTTTGGCTAAGGAAAAACAGTGGCCGAACGCAGCCGATCCTAACGGCCTGCGGAAATCCTATGTTCAGAGCAGTCGGATACACAGGGTTAACTGGCGGAAAATTATTCGAAAAGAATGGCTCGGGTAAAACTATTTGGAAATCAACATTCGGGTAACCGAGCACTTACCGAGTGATTAAATCTATATTGGGTACTTCTCGGAAGCTCGACGGTTCCCGAATGAGATTTAGCAACCTTCTGAAAAGATTCTTCCAAGGTTTCGGGTCAATTTCATGCTATCATGAGTATTTGACACAACAACGACAGTCGAATGCACGATCGGTATGGTTGGATACACGATCGTAAACTAAAACGCACGAGAAAACATGGTTTCGGATCGACCGGTTTACCTGAGAACTTCTCGATAGTCGAACACGATAGTTTCTCGGCAGCAACTCGCTTGGGCACGATGAAACTCTCTGAAAACTTACTTGTGCACGAGAGAAAATCTCCAAAACACGTTCGGATTAGCTTTTGCTACGGTCGGACAGGGTTTTACTACGGTCGGATAAGGTGTTTCACGGTCGAATTACGTTTTCTCTTGGGAAATTGCGTGCTACAAGTAAAGAACATGAAACATGGTCCTAAGGAGGTTTAAATAGGGCTGGATGGTCTGAGAGAAACGTTTCTCCCACGAAAATGCTTGGTGTCCTTCAAGCACGAGGTGTCGGCCAAGGGAAAACTGCAGGACACACTGTTCGGCTCGTGTGCTGACACGTGTCCAGCTGCTTCTGTTGAAGCATGTAGTGAGGCAGGTGAAGCAGGCACGCGGGCACGCAGCCTGGTCACCATCCGATCGCGCCTTTCACTAATTCAAACCAATCCGGACGTGCCAAACAGCGTCCGATCAGATCTGATCGTGCCGAGACGATCGTTTCTCGAATTCGACTGTGCCGTACACTATCCTGATGGTCGGAATTTCATTTCTTCGTGTAAAACTTAACTTTCTCCGAGCAAATTTCTCACCATTTATTTCCAAGGCCATTCCACCTGTGTCGACTCAAGGAAAACTTCCCGACACATTTTTCCGATCATTTTGGACGTTTTAGAACGATCCGTCAGCGTTTCCAATCCACAAAATTCCCTTAGGAATCTTCCCGTGCCGCTACTTCTTCACGATTCCAACTTTAAATTTTTGGCTCTACCCGCACCTTACACAATTCTCAATACGTCGATCGTTCACTAAAACCATCCTTGGTTTGTTTTTTCGGCATTTATCCTTCTTCGATCATTTACTAGGTCTCGGTGTTTTCTAATTCTCACTGAGGGTTATTACACTATAACTATTAATGACGTCCACAAAAACAAAATTTCATTTCATGAATATTTTGTTGGAAAGATTAATTGAAATAGTGTTTTACTTCGAAATTGATTCTTTCAAAGAATGTGATATGGTTAATTTCTTTTAAACCAAAGTCAAGTTTTAATTTTAACAACTTTTATCTCTAAATTTTATTGAAAAATATATTTTTTTTAACAAAGTACCAAAGAGAATACTTTCAAAATAAAAAGAAAAAAAATAGCTACCGTTTGAAATATACGTAATAGAACTAGAAATCTACAAAATACACTAGTACGCTCAACCCGTGGACAATCCATGATAATCCATGGTCTAGCCCGTTAAAATCTGCGGACCATATGAATCTAGCTCGTTTAATCCGCATTTTTATAAAAAATTTTTAATTTGTCCAAATCCGTCAAATAAAGATACTACTTGGATTGGTTCGCAAGTATCCACGTTGATATCTCTATATGAAAACGACTTTCTCGAGAGAGACGAGCTTTATTTGTGTGTATTATCTTGAAGGATTGTTGTATCCGGTTTTAAACTGACGAGTAAATTTGGCGTAAAAATGAAAGCGGAAGGATAAGAAATAAAAGTGATAATATAAAATCGCAGCCGGACACGTGGATGGTGAGGTGCTAACGCCTTGGAAGGGGCGAGCCGTCGCGTCTCTTTGAAGTCACTGTAATTAGAGAGCATCATTCCACGTGGCAAGGTGTGTTAACACGTAGCGTGAGCCTTCCTCCTCCACCTCATTGTACTTACACCTCTTTCGGTGAAATAATCAAAGTTCCAAAAGATTCGGAATAAATTCATTAAATATTAGTTATATTTTTCTATCCTATTTTTATTTGAGTGTTGGGAGAATATTAAATTATTATTATTATCTAACTATTTAAAAGAGATCATTTTCCTCATCTAGCTATGTCACACCACCTTCCAAAGAGAGCTTTTCTTTTGTCACCTCAGCATAGCACACCCTCCTGTTTTGTTGTTAAACATCTTGCTGCTCCACCTCTTCCTCTCCCAAACTACTTGCCGTTTATGATGTCTCAAACACAAAACCACAAAGCTTTTCTCGTTTTCGATATTGGGCTTCATCTTCTCTCCTTTTTACGTGGCCCATTAGGCCCAACTCCTTCACCACCCTAAACACTCCATCGTCATCATCTTCAACGCTACCACCGCCGCCGCATCCCTTCCTTCTTCTCCTTAACCTCAGCTGTTACCGTAATTTCGTAACACCCACGATCCTCCAAGCTTTAACACCGTCGCCTTCAATGCCTCTCCTTCAACACAGAGCTATCAAATCTGCAATTATGGCGTGTCCTTTCAACTTTTCTTTAATCAACGCCCTCACCACGAGAAGAACTTATATATACGCTGATTGGGAGCAACAGTCGACAAGCTCACTGAAATTGCCAAGGTCAGCGTACTGTCGAAACTTATACCGGTGGTATGGCGAATCTTTCGGAGACGAGAAACCTTGCAATCCTGAACAACATCGTCGGATTCTTCTGTAACGATGAGGTAGCTGTTCGCGTGGTCCACACCTGGGAGGCACGAAACTTCAAGAAAGGCAACCTTCTGATGGGATTGGAGATGCTCTTGGACGACTCTCAGGTATGATACCCAACGGGTCGTAAACTCTGACCTTTCTGCTCTTAATAGCAATGTCATCAGCAAGTATGTAACTATAGCCGAACACAATGTCTTTGCAATCAGCCTCGGTTCAGGGTTTTATACCAGCGACACAGCTTCCTGGATTCATCCATAGGATCGGTGTTGGGAAAGTCTATGTGATCCGGCGGTTCATGATGAAGCCATCACGTGACCAGTTCAAAGTGTCAACCAACAAACACACAGTCATATTCACCGATCAAACCTCTGTTGTGGAAGCTCCTCATCTTGAGAGCTTGATTCCAAGGCAGAAGTTTAGGATCAGCCTATTTGAAGCTTTCTCAGCCAATGTTGACACAGACATTGATCTACTCGGTAAGTACACGTTGTTAAGTTTCTCAAACAATCGCTAAATATGAGAAACCCTCTCAAACACCTACTCTGCAGATGTTCTTGGAGAAGTCATCCTCATAACCGGTGTACCTGGGAGCGTTGAACCAGCAAGCTCCAAGGGGTGTGTAACCATTCACCTCCTCTTGAAAGAGTAAGCTCAACCTGCCTTCTGTGTATACTGCTCTATTTTGCAACGATCCTTTGTGCTATAAACTGCTTTGTTTGTGCTCTTACTTGATTAAGAGTTAGTTGAATTAGTTTTTATATACAGACATAGCTGATATGTAGTCTCTTATTTAGTATTCTTAATATATTCATTCATAACAACATTAGAGTATATAGATGATGTATCCAATGCATGTGAGTATGTATATAGTTTATGTAGAATTGTTTAATAATTTACTAAAGGTAATTAGTAAGATGTGTTTCACTTAAAAAAGGCTACATCGAGTAGCAACCTTTATAAGCAAATTTCGACACTTTATCGATTAGCAGAAACCTTAACCTATTCACACTCTCATGATTGCAGCGGAGAAACCATGCGTGCATACCTCTGGTCAGGTGTTGCTGCTCAGGTCCGCCAACGATGGGAGGAGTCAGCCAATAAACCAAAAACCATTCTGGTGACAGCAGTGAACTCAAAGACTCTAGGAGGTGGTCTAGCACAATCTTTGGAACCTCAAATACGCAGTGAGAACATTATGTAAATGCTGCTAACCCTAACCTGTTTTGTTGCAGGTGTGGTGAGCCTCAAAACAACAGCTGCAAGCCGTGTTTTTGTCGACGATGATGTGGAAGAGACAAAAGAGTTCCTTACCTGGTAAGCACACACCACAGACAACAAATTACTAAAACACTTCTCTTGGACCATTTGACTCACCAAGCAAAGAAATATAGGGTTGAGGAAGGCTGCCCCGGAATGCCCATGGTCACAGCCTCCTCCACTGTTGTGACCAAGATAGAGACAGCCACCATCAATGACCTACACCAATTCCTACAAACTGCAGATCCCGAGGTAAATGAACTTAGTCTATAGTCACAGGATCCACTAAAACCATGGATGACTCAGTGTTTGTTTTGTCATATTGTCGGATGTAGAAATTCGTGAAGGCTGGATTCTATGTTCACGCAACAATTGTGAGTGTCCCAACCATCCAGAAGTGGAAATACATCTCATGCAGTACATGTAACACGCAACTGGGAAAGAGCAGAAATTCTCTGTACTGTCCCAAGTGCAACAGAACAAATAATATCGGCTTGACCAAGTAAGACATGGTTTTAAGATACAATTTAAAACAGATTCACCAAAACCTGGTCACCTGATATTGCTTTCTCTGTATACAGATACAAATTTAGTTTACAAAACAACTTAACAATTACACATTCCAAAAATTACCAAAAAATATCAAACGTTAAACAATAAAAACAACAACAAACCAACCAAAATATTGAAAATAGACAAAGAACAACTACACAAATCCGCGCGTAGCGCGGACATAGTCCTAGTTATATTATTATAATTGTTGATATGTAAACGAGAGAATAAAAGAAGTGTTGAAAGATAATTATTATCAACTTCACTCATCTCTTCCTATTTATAATCGAGACTACATCGGTTTAGAGGAGTCGGTTTACTACAAACAAATAATAAAATATACAAATGAATAAGATTGAAAAAGAATGGATAATTGTCCAATTCTTAACATTCCCCCTTAATTATCCATCGTAGGTGGAGTATTTTATACTACTTCGTTAAAAACCTTATCATAGAAAAACCCGTTGGGATAAAAACCATGACGAAGGAAAAAGAGTACAGTAGTACAACCTCCACCTGAAGGTGATGGATCATTCTTTTCTCAGAAATCTCGCAGATGACGTATTCCAATACTTTAACATGTTTCCTAAACATTGTAGTGGGAAGCGCCTTTGTGAATAGATATGCCGGATTGTCACTTGAGCGGACATATTTGACCTTTACTTCTCCGTTTTTTCGAGGTCTTGTGTATAAGATAAGAACCTTGGAGGAAAATGTTTCGTTCAGTCGCTCTTAATGTAACCTTCTTTGATTTGTGTGATACATGCAGCATTATCTTCGAATAAAACCGCTGGGTCTTTGGTAGTCATCAAACCACTCGCTTTTTGTATATGATTAGTCAGGGATCTGAGCCAAATACATTCTTTGCATGCCTCATGTAGCGCAATAATTTTCGTATAGTTTGAAGAAGTGGCAACCAAAGTCTGTTTCTGTGATCTCCAGGAGATCGTTGTTCCACCAATAGTGAAAACGTATCCGGTTTGCGATCGAGTTTTATGCGGATCCGATAGATATCCAGCATCTGCAAAACCAACTAAACCAGATTCTGATTTTCTAGTATAAAATAACACTAAGTCAATCGTTTCTTAGAGATAATGAAATATATGCTTTATTCTAGTCCAATGTCTGCGCGTAGGAGATGAACTATATCATGCAAGCAAAATAATAGCAAATGCTATATCCGGTCGAGTGCAATTTGCAAGATACATCAATCCACCTATAGCGCTCATATAAGGTACTTCAGAACCTAACACTTCTACGTTATCTTCACGGGGTCTAAACGGATCCTTGTTAACATAAAGCGATCTATTGACCATTGGGGTACTCAAATAATTCACTTTATTAAAGTGCTTTAACACCTTTTTGGTGTAGTTTGACTGATGCACAAATATTCCATCTTTTAGGTGCTCTATCTGGAGCCCAAGATAAAACTTTGTCTTACCAAGATCTTTCATTTCGAACTCCTCTTTCACATGATTTTGTACATCATCAATCTCCTTTTGAGTACCAATTATGTTCAGATCATCAACATATACAGCGATGATCACAAATCCTAACAAAGTTTTCTTAATAAAGACGCAAGGGCATATTGCATTGTTTACATATCCCTTCTTAAATAAGTAATCGCTTAAGCGATTGTACCACATGCTTCCAGATCGTTTCAATCCATAAAGTGATCGCTGTAACTTGATCGAACATATCCCCTTAGACAATGCTTCTTGCATTTTTGAACTTTCAGGGATCTTTAGTCCCTCGGGGATTTTCATACAGATATCACTTTCCAGTGATCCATATAAATATGCAGTCACAACATCCATCAGGCACATTTCTAAATTGTTGGATGCCGTTAAACTCATCAAGTACCTGAATGTGATTGCATCCATAACAGGGGAATAAGTTTCTTCAAAATCAATTTTCGGTCTTTGAGAAAAACCTTGTGCCAGAAGTCGGCTTTATATCGTATGACCTCATTTTTCTCATTTCTTTTTCGTACAAAGATCCATTTGTATCCAACTGGCATTACATCTTTAAGTGTAATGACAACTGGTTCAAAGATATTTCTTTTATTCAGGGAGAGTAATTTAGTTTTCATGGCCATTTGCCATTTCTCCCAATCAGGTCTTTCCTGACACTTTGATAGAGTTTTCAGATTCGGATCCTCAATCTCATCATTAATTTCTTCAGATAAAGAAAAAGGAAAACATTCCATCAATATCCTTTATTTCCTCTCTAACCCATGATTTCCCAGTATGGGTATAATTGATAGAGATCTCATGTTTTTCTATATCATTTTCGTCTTCTTGAAAAATTTCACATGGTTCTTCTGAAACCTTTTCACATATGTCTTTTGGATACTTTTCTTTGTGGGGCTCATCTAGAGTACTTAGCGGGGCATATTTTCGTATATGGGTCTTCTGTGCCCTTTTCATTTTGTTCTCCCAATCTCTTTTTCTTTCGAGGAATCTTATCTTTAGACTCAATAGGTCTCCCCCTCTTTAATTGAACCCTCGGTTCATTTATTTTGTTTTCATCTATATGTTCTTCAGGAACATTGATTCTGGATGGAATATTTGTTGTGGGAAAATATGATTTCATTACCCTCTTTGTATCGGTAAACGCATCTGGTAGCTCATTTTCCATATTATGTATATGTATAATTTTATGAGTTTCCAGCTCTCGTTGATCTATGTGTACCAAAGATGGTGTACACCATGTTATATCTTTTGGAATCTCTTCGATTCCTCCCCCTAACGTTGGAAATTTATTTTCATAAAAATGGCAATCGGCAAAACGAGCCGTAAATATTATCAATGCGTGGTTCAGGGTACCAAATAATACTTTGTGACGTATACCCCACATAAAGTCCCAATCTCCTTTGTGGCCCAATTTTTTTCCGTTGCGGCGGGACAATAGGAACATATACCGCACACCTGAAAACACGGATATGGGATATATCTGGCTTTCGGCCAGACAACAATTATAGTGGGAGATGTTCATGATATGCACTTGGTCTTAACTGGATCAATGCCGCAGCATACAAAATAGGATGTCCCCATACTAAAATTGGGAGTTTTGTTCTCAAAATTAACGGTCTTGCAATTAGTTGCAACCGTTTGATCAAAGACTCGGCCATGCCATTTTGTGTATAAACATGGGGAGTATATTGCTCAACACCAATCCCCATTAACATACAATAATCATTAAAGGCTTGTGAAGCGAATTCACCTGCGTTATCAAGCTTTACTTTCTTGGCTTTCTTTCTTATTTAAGAAAGCACATCATATACACTCATATCTTTTTATATGAGTTATATTTCCATAAAATGCTTACGTAACTCTAAGAATTTAGTGCTTCAAGACCAAATAACATTTCTTTAGAAACGCTTAAAATGTAAGCATCACGTAAAACCCTGTCTTAGGATCTTTTGCAATAACATCTCTTTTACTATATGTTAAACTTGAGATTTCTGAAGACAGGGATATTTGAAGACAACTTTGTTTTTCAAAAATATCATCCCATGATTTTCATTATTGTGATAACTCTTCATGAGTTCGTACCAAATATGTGTTCCCGGGAACATGATTCTGATATCAGTAATCTTTCAAAGATTAAAAATATCTTAGAAGTACAATTCAAGTTATTCATATAATGCCAAACATATCTACTTGGACTTCTGGTCCAAAAATTTCTCGTTTTTCATGCGAGCTTTAATATACACTTGATTGCCTCTTTATATTTTTTGGCCAATATTTTATTTTCTACACTCACCCAATGAGGTAGAGTTATGATCCTCATTCTTACTTATTCAAAATGCGCGCTTTTATTTATATTTTCGACAAAATTCTTTCATTTGGTTCCACTTTCCGTATTGACATGTTTAATCGGGATCTCTTTATCATAATCTTTGATTTATTCAGGTACCTTATTTATTATTCACCATGTCAATGATCTTTCCAAGATATAATCCTCTCTTTTTAATAACTTGCTCCTTTTCAAGGATTTTATATTTGGAACCAAATAGTCTATAACGTTTCTTATGTGACATAGATTTATTATCACAAGATCGTCCTTCTGGGACACATGATCTTATTGGAGCATTATTTTACTAGAGTGAGAGATTTTTTTTCTTTTTCTCTTAATAATGACTTTATGTCTGGCAGTCAATCCACAATATTTCATGAATGAATTATCCACTTGAATTTCAAGTTCAAATTTTTTTTTGTATGACAATCCATAATTTTTTCTGATAATTTATTTCATGATCTCTCACCTGCTAGCTTTTTATCTTCATTTTCAAATGCTTCCGGCATTGGATTTTCAATATTGAATAGTGATCTTTTTAACTTATGGACCTCACATTCATGTATTTTTATTTAAAGATCCAAACTATTCAACAATTCTACCCCTCGAGATGATGACATTTCATATCTATCCATCTCGAATATAATCCCACTTTATAACCGATGACAAATTTAATTACCCATTCATGGTAAAATATGATGTCTCAAATCTTTTCGATGTGGAACTTTTTTTAATACCCTATCAAGGTTATTTGTCTTGCTAACTCATCTTGAACCGATTTTCTCTTTTGGATCGGTCATAATTGGGGGGTAGAATAAAAAAACTTGATCCATCATTTTAATGAGCTTTATCCATAATAATTCATGATGATCTTTCCTTTAATTTTAAGACATGCGTAAGCTGAAAAACTTTTGGTTTTCACCATAAATTCTCCATGTCCGTTAATATTTTTTATTTCAGCGGGATGACATAACTAACTATTCCATTTCTTTAAGCAATAAGTAAACTTCAGGTTTACTATTATATATGTCACTGCCATCCTTAATCTTTATATATGCATGTCATCATCATGCGCTCTTTTAGAGCGTTTAGCTCTTATATATGTTCACCTAGAACATTTTAGCTCTTACGCTCTTCAAAGCGTTTTAGCTCTTCTTAGAGCATCTTCTTTCTTTCCCTCTCTTTTTTGAGTATATCAGCTATTAGGGAGATGAGCTTTTGTTTTTCAAGAAGATTTTTACCTTTTGAGAGAGTTTGATCGTCGTGAACGATTCGCTCATTTGGAGCGATTCATTATTTAGGAGTTCTTCAGAAGCATCCAATTATTTTTGTATTACTCAAAGGGCATAGCCTTTCCATATAATTTAGATAATAAAATTAATGGATATATATGTGCATCTGACATAATAACATAAATTAAAAGTCAGCTTTGCGCGACGGCCTAGCCATCTTGCGCGCGACGTAAATTTAAAGGGTTAGCTTGTTAGCATAATTTAAATTAAAAGGATGACAAGCGGTGCCTGTTTTTTCAAAATTTGTTAGCATAAGCATAATAAAAAGGTGACAGGCGGTGTATGTCCTTTAACATAAACATAAATTAAAAGGATGATAAGCGATACCTATCCTTTCAAAAAATATATTTAAAATTTAAACTAAATAAATATAAATTTAAATCTTACCTCATTTTGATAAAGAGACGTTCATACTGATAACGTATTAAAGATTAATTATATTTTTCTATTCTATGTCTAATTGAGTGTTGGGAGAATATGAAGTTATTATTATATTATTATAGTTGTTTTATGCGAACGAGAGAATAGAAGAAGTGTTGAAAAATTATTATCAACTTCACTCATCTCTACCTATTTATAACCGAGACTACTTCGGTTTAGGGGAATCGGTTTACTATAAACAAATAATAAAATATACAAATGGATAAGATTGAAAAAGAATGGATAATTATCCCTTTTTTGTCAGCAAACTAATTTTATTAATTGAAAGACATGATACAAGGTTTGTTTATTACAAACTCATTATACTTCTATTGATATTTATACATTCACTCATACACTGAAAACAAAGATGCTTAGAAAGGAAAAATAGAAACAAGATAAAAAAAACTTAGATTCATGATATCTTGTAATTTGATTTTTCCTTTCTAGCTTTTTTGGCTTGAGAGTCACCTTCCTTGTTTTCCTCTCTTCTTATATATTGGAATCTAAAATGTGGTGATTGCTTAATAAATTTTTCAATGTTCTTGATATAAACATTTACACTACAAAGAAGATTCTCTTCTTTTATGTACTTTGAGTTCTGCATTCTCTTCAGTATATTTCTCTGGAGGGTGGAATATAAAACCTTGTTATCACCTTTGAACGTTACATTTGTGTACCCTAATATCTTCATTTGCAATATTGCTTCTCTCAATGCATTTGCCTCTGTTTCCAAAGCACTTTGAATGGGATCAATAGAAGTGGACCCTTGTATCATACCAACTCCATTCTGAGATGTAAGAAGCCAAGCAATACTTGCCTTAACATCATTAGAAACCCATGATGCATCTACATAACAAACTAAGTTAGATCCATCGAATAGAGTTTCTAATTGTTTGTCATCAACTTCCTTGATACAAACATTTAGGCAATTGGCTTCTTTTGGCATATTTAATTTGTCCGCACTTCCAGCATTATCATTTCCTATGTTACTTTTAAGAGCAAGAATCCATTCTTGAGTGTTTTCTACAGCTTTTTTAATTACCTCCGGAATAGGCAGTCTTTCATAGTGGAAAACCATATGATTTCTACTTTTCCAAATCCTCCATCCTAAGTTTACTGCCAAGTTATATTTTGCATCTTGAGTTGTATCATCCAACTTCAATACCCAATCTATATTTTGATTTAAGCTATTTTGAAGCATTTGATCACCTGTTAGGGTTTGGATTGGGGAGAGTTGCCATATTTCTCTTGCTACTCGACAGTGGAAGAGCACATGTTGAATATTTTCCGGTTTCTCACCGCACAAGATATATGATTCATCCACTTTTATTCATCTACATTTTAGAGCTGAACCTACAGAGAGGCCATAATTAGCTACACGCCACCAAAAATGCTTGACTTTAGGTGTAGTGGGTAATTTCCAAATTTTCTTAAAATCCACATCAGTTTGGGGGGTAGCTATATTCAGCTCATTATGACTAAAATGGTAACCCGACTTAACTGTGTAATCACCTGTACGTGTATGGATCCATTCTAAGCAATCATTTTGTCTTGTAAGACTTAATCTTAACTTCTTGATTAAAGGGATATCATGTGCATCTATCATCCTTGCTAGTTTTTCCTCATTCCAAGTTTTAGATTCTTGATTCAATAACTCGCAGACCTTTAAATTCTCATTGATATTACCTTTTGCTGGTATGGCTGGTCAGCCAGTTGTCTTTATAAGCTCTAATACTTGAACCTCCTCCAAGTTGCCATCTGGTACCCCTTTGTATAATCTGCTTCACTTGATGTATTTCTTTCCATGCAAATGAAGACCTAGTTCCTGCCTCTGCATCCATCAATGAACATTTGGGAAAGTATTTTGACTTATAAACCCTTGCCAATAACGTATTAGGATTCTTTATCATCCTCCAAACTTGTTTTGCAACTAATGCTCTATTAAAATGTATCATATCTCTAATTCCAAACCCTTCAATTTTCTTAGCTTTAGCCATTGTTTCCCATGAGATCCAGAGAATTTTGAAATTTTTTTTGGATGATCTCCACCAGTAATTTCTTACTATTGGTGTTATTTTCTTTAGAAGTTTTTTAGGTAATAAGAAGCATTGCATGGCGTAGTTTGGAATAGCAGATGCCACAGATTTTATCAGTACCTCTTTCCCAGCAAAAGATAGCAGCTTTGTGAACCAATTCTCAATCCTTCCTTTTATTCTTTCTTTCAAAAAACTAAAGGCTTGTGAAGGATTCTTTCCCACAATCTCAGGTAAGCCTAGATATTTTCCTATTCCTCCTACTTTAGATATAGACATTACTTCCTTAATCTTTTCTTGCGTATCTAGAGGCGTATTTTTCCAAAGGTTATTGCAGATTTAGAGAAATTTACCTTTTGACCCGATATTTTCCCATATGCATCTAGAGCCTGTAGGATGTGCCTGCATTCAACTTCTGTGGCCTTACAAAATAACAGAAAATCATCCGCAAAAAGCATGTGAGTAATTGGAGGACTAATTCTACTTGCTTTAAATCCATGGATCAGTCCCCTTCTTTTCATATTATGCAAAAGATAGGATAATCCTTTCGTACACAATAAATATAAATCTGGTGATAACGGATCTCCTTGCCTTATTCCTCTAGAGGGTGGTATATTACCAATTGGTTGGCCATTAACTAAGGCAGAGTATGTTACAGATTTAACACATTTCATTACCCAGCAAATCTATTGTTCTGCAAAACCCAAAACCTTGAGTATATATTCTATATAATCCTACTTTATCTTATCAAAAGTTTTAGTAATATCCAACTTTAGTGCAACGAACTTATGTCTTCTATTTCTTGTTACTAGGCTATGAATTATTTCATGAGTTACCAATACATTATCAGTAATCAATCTGTTAGGGATAAAAGCAGATTGATTTTCTTAAACAATGTCACACAACCATGGTTTTAATCTTTCGGCCAATATTTTTGAAACCAATTTATATAAGATATTGCATAAACTTATTGGTCTGTAGTCCTTAACTTCCTTAGGATCCTCCACTTTGGGAATTAAACATATGTTGGTTTTATTTAGGTTATCATTCAAATGACCTGTATTAAAGAAATTAAGAACTACACTACTAACACCTTCTTTTATGACTGACCAGTGATGTTGATAAAAGCCGGCTGTAAGTCCATCTGGTCTTGGAGCCTTGTCTTGGTTCATCAGTTGAAGTGCTTGAGTAATTTCTGATTCAGAGACTGGCTTAGTGAGGGCCTGATTCATTTCACTACTAACCCTTGGCTTCATTACTCCCAGCTTTTGATAATCTGCAACAGAAATGTTTCTGTCAGATGTGTATAAATCTCGGAAGTAATCAATTATAACCTTTTGTATTTCATCCTCTTTTGTTACTAATTGCCCTTCACTATCCTTAATTGATGTGATTCTATTCACTGTCTATTTTTTGTCACTGCATGAAAATACTTGGTATTTCTATCCCCAGATTTCAACCACTGATTTCTACTCTTAACTCTCCAATATTCCTCTTCTCTTCTAAATTCATGCAAAAGCTGCAATTTCATACTGTTGACTTGATTAAAGTCTATTGGATTAGTCTTAAATGCTTCTTCTATCTGCCGTTGTAACTCATCTATTTTCTTTCTAGCATTTTGGTTATTTCCATTCTTCCATTTAGCTAGACCATCTCTACAATGCATAAGGGCTACATGAAAATTCTCTGGAGAAATATCCTTACATCTTTCCTGCCATACATCGTGTACCACTTTCTTTACTTCTAAATTCCCTTTCCATCTACCATCATATTTAAACCATTTTTTCCTTTCCAAAATGCATCTGATGTATTGAGTAGAATAGGTTTATGATCAGAACCATACCAGTTTAGGAGTTTTAGATAAGCCTTTAGGAATGCGTCCAACCATTCTACATTACCCATAGCTCGATCAATTCTTGTCTTAACAGAATGTTTACCCTGTTGCCCTGCCCAAGTATATTTTCCACCTTGTTGTGTGATATCTTTTAATCCCAATTGATTAACAAGTGCTCTGAAATGCTTGAATGTGTAATCCAATCGTTTAGGCCCTCCCTGTTTTTCTGCATTACACAATATCTCATTAAAATCCCCAATTAGAATTCTAGGATAGTTTTGATAAATGCCTTCTTTCTCTCTTTCTATCATTTGTTGCCATTGCTTGTTTCTTAGTTTTTTCTCTGGATGACCATACACATATGTCATATATTACACCAAACCATTATCTTCTATTAGAACATCCATATTATACATATTCGGCATTGATACAACAGACATTTTAATGTCATCTTCCCAAAAAATTGCTAGTCTTCCTCTTAAACCTTTAGGGGATATAACAAAAGAGTTACCATAGCATAACTTACTAGCTAGACTTTTTACATATAGTTCCTGATTTTTAGTTTCACATAGCAGCATTATATTAAGCTTATATTTACATATGATCTCCTTCAAAATATGGTCTTTCAGGGTGTTTCTTAAACCCTGACAGTTCCAATGTAATATCCTCATGGTGCCAAGGGTGGTTTCAGGGTAGCCACCCTCCCTTTATTGACGGAAGATTCTTCAGTTATTGGCATAGTTTCACTGATAAATTTCCCTGCTTCTAAATTTGCACCAGCTAAGCCTGTAATTAAAATTCTTGGTTCAATGAATATACCTTTAAGGTTTTTTTACTGGTGGCTCCATGATCTTCCTCTACATTCTCTTTTTCTTTTCTTTTTGTGCCTCCTAATATGGCTGAGGAAGCTCCAGCTTCTCTGATAGTTAATGGTCTTACCGAGAGAGAAAAGGGCATGTAGTCGGATGTATCCATTGATGCTCCTTGAGACTGTGTCTTTCCTGCATTCTCCCCAATCGTGTTTTCACCCATTACATCATCTGTGTCTCCTGGTGCTTTGTTCTGATTTTCCAAATTTAACTAGTTATGTGGAGCTGCTTCATTATTTTCAGGTGATGATTCCTCATTGTTCCCATTTCAATTTGGAGGCGCTTGCTGAAGCTGAGGCACCGGCAGATGCACTGGACATTGATTAGAATCATGATCTAAACCCCTGCATAAGAAACAAAACTTTCTGAGTTTCTTATATTTGAACCTGATCAGCACTGGTCCATTACCATCTTCAAAATCAATGTACCTTACAGTGATAACTTTCGACATAACATTCATCTCCACTTTTACCCACACTTCACCAGGACTATCTTTGGTTGGTTCTTGGACTCTAACAAGCTTAACTTCACCAATTTCACTACTGATTTTCTTTATCATCTTTATGGATCTATAGTCGTTAGGTATATTCTAAATTTGAACCCATATAGTGACTTTCTTCATGTAATCCGGTTCCATTCTACGAGTCCAACGATCCATAACAATAAGCCAGTCTCGAAAAGTCCACGGGCTATGATCTAATACTTACCTGAGTTGGTGCTCCTCAGTAAAGAAAAACTGCAGCGTGCCATCCTCATTGATCCGGCTCGAGGCTTGCCCTTCCATCTGCTAAGCTTTTAGCCGAGGAGTCCGCATATACTCAGGTTTGTGATGATGAGGATTTAGCACTCTGACCACCAGACTTAGGCGATTATCTTCTTCCCATTCCTTATGAGCTTCTGCTGAGAGCCGTAAAGGAGCCTTGTCGGAGCCCATGTTTAAATTTTGGAGAGATTTCCACAACTCATTTGACATTGTTATGACTCGATTTGGTGAGTAGGAAGTGAAATTGATGAGAAAATGAAAAGAAATTGAAAGAGAAGGTTGAGATTCAAAGGATTAACCGAATAGATCGGAAAGATTTCGCACACGGCGGCGAAGATGAAACCCTATCGTAGGGAAAATTTTGTTATTTTTTTCTCCTTTTGGTCTTGAATGGATAATTATCCAATTCTTAACACGTTCAACAATCTTGGTTCGAGTAGAATTTTAGTTTATTTAAGTTTTTAAAAAAAAAACTCTAGGATTTGTGAGACTTTAACCACAATTATAATTTTATTGGTATAAGAAAGTATAGTTTATAATTTTAAAGTTCCTCAAACTATAGCTTGTTAATAAAGGAATTTTACCATCTACAAAATTAAAATTGGGTGTATTTTCCAAATACAAAATCCAAACCAAACTTGAAGGAGATTCGACATAAAATTTGAATTGATTTTGTCTCACATTATTTCGCATAATGAATATTATCCAAATCCATATGAATACTTAAAAAATCTGAATATTGAAAAGATCGAAAAATTTAAACCTAAAGACAAGTCTGAAACACTAATAAATACCTTAAAATATTAAATATTCGGAAAAAAATTTAAATTAAGTATGCAAAAACAAAATAAGTATCTAAAATATTAATTTTCATATTTATTTTTGTATTTGATCTTAAACTGTTCAATTTATAAGTTTTTTTGGATATAATTTCATTAATTAACAACTTTATAGAATCTGCCAATAGCAACTGTTGTAACCAACCTAAAGGCGAAAAAAAATTTAAATAGAAATTACATCTAGTCAAAGTATATTTGGATAAAACATGTGCTGGTTGGTTTGCATCCCAAGATATATGTGTGTAGAGAACCCCGAGAGAACTTTGTTTGAAACAACTTTATATCATTACAAATGATATCAATTGTCGGTGCTTTTGTTTTTCGATGTAAATGATCCACCAGCCTTGACAGTCGCCTTCAAATATTGTATTTGTGAAACCCATATAGCACGAAGAATACATGATCATCAAAAGGGTTATTACTTCCGCCTCTATTGCAGACGAAGAAATTCCTAAATTTGTTGATCCACAGGAAAGGGCCTTACTAGATGAGTCTAGAATAATCCATCAAGCATTGACTTGTTTAGAGGTTAAGTTGTAATTTGCATCGTAATTACACTTAACCCAACCGTGATCGGGACCTTGCTAGTAGGCTTTCCGTTGATGTCCAAATATTCCAATTTGAAGTTGGCATACCATCACGTTCTAATGTCGCAATTCATTCCCGTACATCTTCTTTTGCAAGCGAAATGTCTACATAGATTTTGTGTTTTTTCTTTTGAAATACGAGCGCATTACGAGATGTCCAGATTCTCTACAAAACCCAAAAATGAAGGAGCTTCAGTTCAGGATCTAACTTATGCACTTTCTGCAACTCAAAAAATTGTGCCAAATTGACATCTATATTTAAAGAAGGTGGTTGTCTTGAAATCACTCGGATATCAGTAAGTCTCCAAGTTGCATGCGATAATGGACATAAGAAAAAGGTGTGATTAGTTCTCTCTTCTGAAGCACAACATTTTTGACACATTTTGTCCAGGTGTATTCCTTTGGCAGCTAGTGTACTAGCTGTTGTAGACTCTGTATTATGATCCGCCATATAAAATGTTCGAGTTTTGGGGTAATGGATAGATCCCATGAGGCATTCTTTAGTGTTATGTCACAATTTGGAGGTGCCACATGTTCCGGTGAGAAGAAAACCTCGTCCATAGCTACTTGATATCCTGAGTGGAGCGTATATTCATCCGACATGGTGTGTGACCAAATGAGTCAGTAGGATTGCGAGTATTTTGGAAGTTAGATAATTTTAATTAGCTAGATTTCATCATTTGTTAATATGGTTTGTGCAGTCAACTCATTCCATTGAGGTTGATTATTCGTTCCGCTAGTTTTTTGTAAAAAATAGGTTGCATGTTAGTAATTTTTCTGGGAGGTGTGACAGGTAAATAGTAGTCTTCTCTTAGATCAATTGTCATCCCATCTCCACTGATAAATTGGCGACCTTTTCTGAGTAGCTCAATTCCAGTTAAAATGGATGACCAACCATAGGATTGGTATTTTTTTATATCGCATTGATAATTGATGTATCTTTGAAATATTGTGCTTTGAAAAGTCTTGCAAAAAGTGTGTTCGAGTAAGTTAAAATTTCGCCAAGCTTGACGAGCCAGCAGCGCATCATTAAACTTATCCAATCCTTGAAGCCCAAACCACCATCTTTTTTGGGCTAACAAAGTCGTTTCCATGCGATCCATGGTATTCCTCGTGAATCAGCTGATTTTTCCACCAAAATTTTTATACGAGGTTTGTTATTGTCGATGTGATTATCATAAGTATTTTGAAACAAGACATATCATAGGTGTTCCTTTCCTGCCGGCGCTAGATACTTACAACTCCAAACATATGTTCTTTGTCTAACTTTATCAATGATAAAGTTAAACATTTCTTATTTCTTTTGCCCAAATTGTTTTGGGAGCCCTAAATATTTTCCGCCTCCACCATATTGTTAAGTCCCAAGAATTCTTTTCAGATGTTGATGTCTACTTTATGGGACCCTTGATCCAAACATGATCATTAATTTTGATGGGTTTATCATTTTCCCTGAAGCTTCCTCATATGTTTGGAAAATTCTGTTCAAAATCGAACAATTTCGATAATTTACACGGCAGAAGAAAAGCAAGTCGCCTGCAAATAGGATATCGGATACCGAGGGTACACCATTTCCTATTTTGATCCCCTGGATTTGTTTCTTCATGACTTGTTGACTAATGAGGTGAGATAATACATCCGCGCAAAGGATGAAAAGATATGGGATAACATGTCTCCCTCCCGTAAACTTCATTGTGGTACAATTAATCCCTAAATGTTTCCATTAATCAAAATTGAATATCTCACTATCGTTATCGATTCCATGATCCAGTTTATCCATTTTTTACAGAAGCCGAAAAATTGCATCGTCTTTTCCAAAAATTTCAATTCTACCCTTCATAGGCTTTAGAGATATATGTCTTGACAGTCATGTCAGTTTGAGAAACTCTTTTCCTAACCTTGAAAGAGTGTATGAGCTTATGAGCAATCAGTATATTATTCGAAATCATTCTACCAGGATAAAAGTCGTTTGCGATTATGAGACTATACTATGTAAATATCATTTTGGCCTGAAGACCAAGATTTTGGAGATGATTTTGTGAGTAACATTACATAAACCAATGAGCCTATAATCCGAGAAAGTTTTCGGGTCTTTGATTTTTGGGATAATACATGTATTTGTATGGTTTATCCCTGGATTCATAACAACACTATTAAAAACCTTTTTACGTTGGTTGTGACATCATTGCCAACAGTATCCCAACATTTGTGGTAAAAGCTAGCAGTAATACCATCCGGGCATGGAGCTTTCTTGGCACCAATCGACTTGACTGTTTTGAGGACTTCATCGTCAACCACGTCAGCATTTAAGGAGTTATTCATCTTAGTAGTGACCGATTTATTGAATCCTTCAAAAATATTAGATGATGTCGCAATCAAGGAAGATTTGTAGACATTGGTAAAGAATTCTTTTACATGTTTTCCAATGTTATCATCCCTTGATATTCTTGGCCATTTGTATCAACAATCTTATAAATTTGATTCCGAAAGAATCTTGTTTTTGTACTAGCCTGGAAAATTTTTGTGTTTCAATCCCCTTCTTTAAGCCATGTATTACGACTTTTTGTTTCCAATATAGTTCTTCTTGGTGATAATCTTGTGGTAATTCTTTTCCAAAATATAGAATTTTTCCTCGTTCTGCCCCGAAGCCTAATATCGTCTACATTTTGACATTAATTTTCGACACTCTCTAATCTTACTCATGATGTCATTATGTTGAGAGTGTTGGGAATTCCTTCCTTTCAAAAAATAGTCCCTATAATTATCAATCTCAAGTATGCGTTTATCGAACCGAAAAAGCTTTGAGTTGAGTGTACTAATTGCAGCAATATATGTGGCCACTAGACGATGGTCCAAACCATATAGTTTCAAGAAGTCTGCTTCAGATACCAGGTAATTTGAAAGACATTTTGAATTGACCATTACTCAATCTAAGCAACAAGATATTGTGTGTATGCCATGTTCGCCCACCAATGAGAATTTATCTCCTTTGTGTCTCAAGTCTATTAGATCACAAGAGCCTATCATATTATTGAAATATCGAAAGTGTGTGCTTCTCTTAACCAACCACCTTTTTCGTCAGTACTTCTTATTTTATTAAAGTCTCCCGTTAGTAACCACGATCATGGGCGATTCCGATAACTTCATTCTAAATGTTCCCATAAATGATGTATTTGAAAAGGGTCGGAATTTCCATAAACACACGAGAAATAGAAAGTCATACCATTATATTAAACTTTAACATCAATAAGTCTTACATCATAATACAACACTGAAACAAATACTTCCTTATTGAAACACAACGCTAAACCTTCGTTTACCGTGATAACATTGTAAAATCCTAACAATACACCGACATCACATACTACATCATAACGCTTCATAGTTTTACATAGAAATAATAGATTGAGATTAAATTTCTTACGCAACTCCACCTGTTTCGGATTTGTCGACGGCCCGTTGAGGCCTTGACGGTTCCATGAGCATGTCTTCATGGAGACTANCCCCCCCCCCCCCCCCGCGTGCCTTTTTCTATTTCAATTGGTGAGCACGAGCCTTGCGATTCTTCGGTTCGTTCACGTTTCAGCAAAGGACACAGGTCCGTTCCTGCCACATGTGGAGTCGGCGAAAGCAACAAAGATCTAACTCCTCTCTCTTACGCATGGTAAAACCTAGAGCACCAGAAGATTCCCCCATTTCAACATTCTCTGTGAAACCTCCCATGAACTCATCCTCTCTATACTTCCCCTTTGCCATTCAGATTGCCAAATAATGAGCTCTCTCAGCCATAACATCTTCATCTCGTCGTCCCTGATCAATGTTACCTTATGAACCCGTAAAGCGATCCCCATCATACTCAATATGTTCTGTACCCTGGAGGCTAGCCACAAGCATTATTTGAACATGTTAACTTTGCCCACCATGTGCTTCACCATTCTAAGGATAAGCCTCAACACTCAAATCCAAAGGATGATCATCATCACCCTCTTCATCCCCATCATAACTAAAGACAATTGAAATCTCCTTCAGGGTGTTGATGTATTAGCCTTGAATTATATACACATTACAGTTCCACATACTATGGATGTTAGAGATGTATAAAGAAATTTGTTGAAACAGAAATGTAACAAGAATATCCTATTTCCTAATACCCTCCTGCAGTTGAATCGTCGGCTGTACAATGATTAAGCTGGACCGAAACTGAGTGAATAATGTAGTAGGCAATCCTTTAGTAAAGATGTCAGCGTATTGCAGAGACGACGGAACTTGAATTACTTTGATCTCACCGAGAGCAACTTTTTCGGGAACAAAGTGAATATCGAGCTCAACGTGTTTCGTCCTTTGGTACTTCACTGGATTTGTAGATAGATAAACAGCACTTACGTTGTTGCAAAACACCAAAAAGTCCTTCTTGATGTTGCAATGAATTTCGAGCATCAGCTTTCATAACCAACTAAGTTCGGCGACAATGTTTGCAACGCCTTTATACTCTGCCTCCGAGATAGAAAGAGAGACCGTGGGATGTCTCTTAGAAGACCATGAGACGAGATTCGGACCAAGGAAGGCACAGTAGCCGGAGGTTGATCGACGTGTATCAGGACAATCTGCCCAATCCGCGTCCGAATAAGCAGTGAAGGTGTCGATGTCGCCTTTAACTAACTGAAGGTCGTGAGTCAAAGTCCCCTAGACGTATCAAATGATTCGTTTGAGAGCATGGAGGTGAGGTTGCTTCGGATTATGCATGTAGAGGCACATTTGATGGACAGCATATGAGATATCTGGACGCGTAAAGGTGAGGTATTATTAGGCTTTGGCAAGACTACGATAAGCTGTATAATCATCGACATCATCACCAATAGTGGCTGAGAGCTTGGCGTTGACATCCGTCGGGGTCAAACATGGCTTACACCCATCCATGCCTGCTTGATGAATGATATCTTTCGCATAGCAGACTTGAGAAAGAAATAGGCCAGAGGCATTGTAATCAACTTTGGTGTCGAGAAAGTGATGAAGACGTCCCATATCCGACATAGGAAATTCAGTCTTGAGTTTATAGATGATTTTGTGTAAAAGACCTGTAGAAGAGGCTGTCAAAAGGATGTCATCAACGTACAATAATATATATGATATATCTGCAGCATTCCTGTAGACAAAGAGTGAATTTTCAGCTTTGCTTTTGCGAAATCTAAGAACAGTGAGACACTTTGCAAATCTTGAGTTCCAAGCATGAGGCGTTTGTTTCAAACTGTAAATCGCCTTATTGAGTTTACAAACATGATTAGGATATCATTTGTTAATAAACCCAGGCGGTTGATGCATATAAACCATTTCCTCCAAGTCGTCATGGAGAAACGCGTTCTTCACATCCAATTAATGCATAGGCCAATCACGAGCCAAGACAATGTTAAGAACAATTCGAATTGTCGCCGGCTTAACGACGGGGCTGAAAGTCTTTGTAAAAGCAATACCCGCCTCTTGAGATTTACCGTTAGCAACTAATCTCGCTTTATGACGAAGAAGAACACCTTCATCATTGTATTTGTGTTTGTAAAGCCACATCGATCTGACTATATTGACGTTGGGTGGACGAGGTACAAGATTCCAAGTTCGAGTTTCAACCATAGCATCGTGTTCATCTGTCATCGCAGGAGACCAGTTCGGGTCACGAAGAGCATGAAGATGGCTTTTTGGCAAAGGCGATTTGGAAGTGGTGAGAAGTGAAAGAACGAATTTGGGTTTGAAAATGTCGGCTCTGCTCTGAGTAACCATTTGATGGCGAATAAGAGCTGAAGTCGGCGGATTTAACGGTTGAACCGGAGGAAGTTGAGTTTCCGACAGGGTTGGGATACACAGAGGCACAGGATGAGGAAGATGTGATTGGAGCAGCTGACGAAACAATGGTGATGTTTCATAGACATTATCAAGGAAACGTTAAGTAGAAGAAGATTAAATAGATGGTTCAGCTGCTGGAAATTGATATTCGACAAAGAGAACATGGCGAGAAATAATAATTTTCTAATTTTAAGATCAAGACAACGATAACCTCGATGTTGGGAGGGATATCCAAGGAACAAGCAAGGAAAGGATCTTGGAGATAACTTATTGAGGTTTGAGTGGTTGATATTGGGGAAGCACAAACATCCAAAATCTTGAGATGATCATAGCTAGGGGTCTTTTTGAATAAAACAATGTAAGGAATCTGATTTTTTTAGAGCTGAAGAAGGTAGGATGTCAATCAAGTGGAGAACCACGTTTAAGGTCTCTACCCAATAAGAAGGAGAAAGTTTGGCTTGAGGGATCAAGGTTCCAATGGTATTGTTTATGGTACAGATCATTCTCTCGGACTTTCCATTTTGTTGGGATGTATGAGGACAAGAGAAGCGAAACTCAATCTCATTTTTATCAAAGTGGTCACGAAAAAGAGAGTTGGTGTATTCCCCACCATTGTCACATTGAAGAGATTTTATTTGGGTGTTGAATTGATTTTTGACGTAGGCTTCAAAATGAAGGTATTTGGAGAAAACATCACTCTTTGTATGGAGGGGATAAACCCAAAGAAAGTGAGAGAAATGATCCAAAAACAGGACATAGTATTTAACCCCACTAATGTTTGAGACATGTGAAGTCCAAACATCGGAATAAACAATTTGAAAAGGCTCAAGAATAACAGAATTTGAATGATGATAAGGGAGTTTATTAGCTTTATCCAAATGACAAGGTTCACAATAAACAGGAAAAACATCTTTATTAGTAAGACCCGAATGAGAATGAAGAACAGAACGAAGAGCAACAGTGTACGTGTGACCAAGACGCTTATGCCAAAGATTGGGTGTGGAAGCACGAAGAGCGGTAGGAGTGGGAGAGACTGGTTTATTGAGAGTGGCAGGAAGACGGTAAAGGTCTCTGTCGCTTTCACATCGGAGCAGAGTGGTCCCTGTGAGAAGATCCTTCAGAGAAAAACCATAAGGATCAAATTCAACGGTACAAAAATTGTCACGAGTAAAATTACGAATGGAGATTTTAACAATGTCGAGTGTGACAAGAACATCATGAAGAGATAAAGGTCGAGAAATGGAAAGAATAATCGAGTCTCCGATGGAGGTGACTGGTATTCGAGAACTGTTACCGACGATGACAGATTGATCGATGCTATGCTTGAGATTGGAATGGAGAGTACCTGTTGTGGCAGAGAGATGTGTTGTCGCACCTGAATCTATGTACCAATCGATAGAGGAAGGATCAATCAGAGTATCCAAATTGTAAGCTTGTGGAAGCTCCGTGAGGCGTTGTGTGTTGATGGTGAGAGCTTGTTGTGGCGGAAAAGAAGGAGGACGAAAACCAGGTGGGCCACGAGGGGTTGGTGGTTGCGAGTAAGGAGACCAATCAGAGAAGTGATTGGGCCATTGAAGATAAGGGCCTGGCCAAAAGTTATTATTGCTCCATTGTGGAAAACGTGGCCTATAGAAATTATTAGTACGCCCTATGAATTGATTTTTCTTTTTGTTTCCACGAGAATTGTTGAATCGTTGTTGATTGTTGAATGGAATCGCAGGGCGAGGAGCCGGAGCAGGTGACGTGACTGCAAGGGCTGTGGGAGACGAGGAATGTTCAAAGTGGGAGGCTGATGGCTTCGAGCCCTTTTGAGTCGAGATTCCTCCATCTCAAGCATCGATTTGACTATATCAAAGGTTAGGAAAGGGTCCTTGTGCTTTATCACATTAATGATATTGTCGTACTTCTCATTGAGGCCATTGAGAAGATACATAACCAATGTGCACTCACTGACGGGGCGTCGACATTGGATAAGGAATCAGCCAAGGACATGAGCTTTTGACAGTAATCTTGTAGGGAAGAGTCTCCGATCTCGGTAGTACGGAGCTCGTTTTCTAATTGAAGGGCACGAGCTTCCTTATTATTACGAAACTGGTTTTCGATGCGGCCAAATGCCTTTGGCCATGCCGCCTTTCTTGAAGGAAGAGCGAAAGAGCGGTGGCGCAAGAGTACCGTAAAACCAGATCTTTACAACAGCGTCACGTCTGTTATAGAGTTCATCATTAGCACCGCTAGGGAGCAGACTACCATCGAGGTGACCAAAAACGTCGAAGGCAAGGCAATGAGTTAGGAAAAGCTCCCTCCAAGCGTCGTAGTTATGGTCATCGAGGTCAAGTATCAACGGGATGTGAGACTTGATGTTGACCACACCGAAAACTCTTTCGTTTTGGGCAACCATAGAAGAAGAGAGGAGAAAAAGAAGAAGAGAAGAGAAAGGAAGAAGAAGAATAAAAGAAAAGGTCTCAAAAGCGTTGTTGCTCTGATACCATGAAGAAAATTGAAATCCCCTTCAGGGTGTCGATATATTAGCCTTGAATTATATACACATTACAGTTCCACATACTATGGGATGTTAGAGATGTACAAGGGAGTTTGTTAAAACAGAAATGTAACAAAGATATCTTATTTTCTAATAATAACCAGTCGGGCAAACACTTCAATCATGAGTGAGCAAATAGCAGAGGTGGCAGAAATTGCGGAGATGTTCATACTTGAACTCAATCATGGTGTCCACAAGAACACCAAATCTGAAATTCCTCTTGAACAGTAAAGGATTATGAACATTCCACAACAATCTTGCATGAACATAGTCCACCCGTGTAGAATTATCATCATAATCAATGTCATCAATCGTTGCAAGGATGCTACCAATAAATCCAATCATACCTCAAGTCAAATATTGCAGAGGAATGTCTTGGATTTGTACCTAGAATGGTATGATCTTGAGAGTCTCCTCCCAAAGACTGGAAGTCCAACGGTGCATGAAAATCATCCAATCGGCAAATGACCATGTCTTTTTGAGAATGATGTTCATCTGTTCCTCAAAATTGAAAAGAAACTGAAGACGCTTTGGCTCGATGATGCGACCTAGGCCTGGGCAAAATATCCAGATCCAAATACATGAACCTGGACCCAACCCGAAATACATGTACTTGTAATCGAACCGAAAAAATCTTTTTACCCCATTGGGTATTTTGCTCCAATGCATGTGGGTATCGGTTCGGGTCCAGGTCCTACCCGATTGGACCCGATCGGATACCGAATGAAGCACTCTCATTCATTAAGCGGGTTTGTCCTTAACATTAGTCTCATTAGGTTTCTAGGTCTACGTTGTGACGCCGAATTGTGGTTTGTGAGTTTGCGACGATTTCAATTCCAAAATCCCTTCTAATTCTCTAATTGTTAGACGCCATAACACAACAATCTGGAAGACATTACTAAATGGAAGACACACAATTCCCTTTTAATTCTCTAATTGATTTCTTATGAACCAATGCGTAGGTCATTTTTTGGGATGTTTAATCATTTTGGTGAGCAAAACTCGATTCATCTTAACATCTAATAGTTGTTATTAACTTATTATGATCTGATTTGAAAATACTTAGTTTACTTTTGGGTGTTTTTTAATTTCGGGTATTTTGGATAAAAATATTCATAAATAACCGAAATATCTGGATTCAAACCGCACCCGAAATGTGTCCGAAACTTACGGGTATTTTACAGGTATAATAAATTAAGAGATGAACCGACTCGGACCCGATCCGAACCCGAACTGAAACTCTGTAAGTACAAATATGTGTCCAAAACTCCCATACCAGAATAGATCTGGACCCGAATAGACCCGATCCGAACCCGACACGAATACTCATACACTCAAGCCTAATGCGACGACCCCTAACCTCATCTCTAAAGCCCCACATATTTGGCAGATGACCGATCATTATCCGGAGCCTCTGCTTCGAAGGATTCGTCGGAATCACCACAATAGAAAACTTGTTGTTGGTTGTTGGTTATTGGTTGTTGCTTGAACACATACTTCAAGAGGGAGAGAGATCGGTCCATCATCGATACTGTGGTCTAGGTTTTGTAAGCGGCGGCGTAAGTCTGCCATTGTTGTTTGAGATTGTGTGAAAGGGAGACATGGAGAAAAAGAGCATGGATTTATAGAGAAAGAAAGCCATAGTGGTTTCAGATTTTGGCAATTGAGAATTCTTTATTCTCGGAAGTAACTGCCACTGTAGAACGGAGAGAAACCGCTCACCAAGAGCGCAAGGAGACCGGCATCAAA
>OVAN01001115.1:0-41592 GCA_900406275.1 Anastatica hierochuntica | reverse complement strand
AATGTTATTACATATTTATTTCACTAACTTTGTTGAATTTGCGCAGGACATGTCCGCTTGAAAATCAAACTTTTATGGCGTCTAACTCGAACAATGCTCCACAATGTAGCAACTTCTCCTTACCTAGACCTCAAATTATTCAGAGTTCTGCCATGTATGGATATTTTATCTAATTACATCATATAAAATGTTACTACATACTTATTTCACTAATTTTGTCGAGTTTTCGCAGGACATATCCACTTCAAAATCAAACTTTTATGGCGTCTAACTCAAACAATGCTCCACAATCTAGCATCTCAGCCATACCTAAACCTCAAATGGATTCGAACTCGAACAAGTATCTAATTCTCACCTAGCCGATTTAGCACAAAGTTTATATGCTTCAAAATAGTTTTTGGCCTTTGAATTCTGAACTCTAAATCTCTTATCTTATTTCACCTAATTATTTTAAGTCATTATGGCGACATGCACGCATTGGTGAGTCCAACTTCGTCAAGGCTCATGTCTGAAGAGGTACAACTTCTCTTAATTGATTAATTAATGATAACCATTGATTATGATATTCATTTTTTCCCTTAATTGTTAACATAATTATTAAACATTAATGACTAATGAGCTTTTAAATAGGGAACTGGAGATCAAACTAGTGGACAGTCTTCGAAGCCTCTCGCCATTATAAGACCAAGAAACAACAACAACAATAATAATAATGTATATCTACGATTCATTATTAAGTTTTTATAAATTATACTAAACATGAAATGATTAAACTTTGTTGATAAAATGTATATATTACAGGGCGGAGTTACAAAACGTCCACGAAGAAATTACAAACGTTACTTTGAAAGTGGACAATCATCATCTACTGCTCTAATAAGAAAGGTATGTTTTCTCAAAATCACAAACACAAAAAAAGAAAATTTCTACAAAGTAACAAAATAAATACTGAAAGCAAGAAATATAATACAAGTTTCTTAAACAATATAGGAGATCGTCGTGCCAGAGGAAAACAATCTTTCAGTTGCTAACAATCTTGCCGAAAGAAGGTCTAGTTTTTTTTTTATAAAAAATTGTTGTTCTTCATCTAATCTTTCTTTTGATGCATATATAAGTCTTAGTCTAAAATTTGCATGTCATGTAGTGTTTTTCATGCCATAAGAGGTACGTAGTCAGGGTCGACCCTAACATTTGTGGGGTTATAAACTTTTACGATATTGGGAGTCGAATTCTTTATGTAGAAAATTTTTTTCCGATTTAAAGGTGAATGGGTCGACCCTAACATTTGTGGGGTTATAAACTTTTACGATATTGGGAGTCGAATTTTTTATGTAAAATTTTTTTTTCTGATTTAAAGGTAAATGGGCCGACCCTAACATTTGTGGAGTTATAAACTTTTACGATATTGGGAGTCGAATTCTTTATGTAGAAATTTTTTTTTTCCGATTTAAGGGTAAATGGATATATGCATGTTAACTCAAAAAAATTTGAGGGTCGAGACTAATGTTTCATCTAGTATGTCTTGTATGTAATCAACTACATTTTTACTATTATATTTACATTTGTGTTACACTCTGAATCTAAGACGAGCATTTCATATAAATATAAGTATCACTTATATTTCAGGTTGCCAATTGATATGTATGATCCAATATTTGAAACACTCGGTGAATTCGTTGATCCTCACTTGAGAAAGGTTATGGAAAACAAAAAAAAGGTAATAATACAATAACTTTTTTTTTATATAATATTTAGTGATTTTATATTAATTATTTACTAATGAATCCAACAATAACTAAGAACCAAATTTAAGAAAAATGATAATTATTGTGACTTGTTTCTTTTGAATTAATCCACAGGCGGAAAATGATCAAACTTAATCAAGCTTTTAAGAAGTGAGATGTTCTCAATGGAAGATGTCAAAAAAAAATGATAAGATATTGAGGCATAACCTATTTAGATATGAGATGTTGTTTTATTATCTTCAATAAAAGTACAATGTGCTACCTAAAAATTTTTCAAACCCAAACATTATTTGACTTTTTATGGTATTCATATAATTTTATTTGTATCTTTATTTTGGTAAACAAGTTTATTTGTTATTGTTATGGTATTGGGAAAGTACTGAAAAAAAAGAAAATAAACTTCAGGGTTCAAAACATAAAAAACAAAAAATTGAGGGTTACATTTGTTATTTTCGCAAACATTATAACGATACATTCCAAAAAAGAAAGCTTCTTTTGAATCTTCTTATAAAAAACCATGAGAGGTCTCTCGCGCGCGTAGAGTAAGAAGAAAGAAAGCTAAGCTTTCAAGATCGTGGAAGAGGGAATCTAGGGTTAAAGAATCGCTTTCAACATCCGAAGAATCTCTCAAGCTCCGATTCTTTTAGTGTTTGGTAATCGCTTTGACTTAATCTCGCTTCTCTTCTTCTTTGATTCTTACTTGCTTCTCACGCTCTAGGGTTTCAATTAGTATCTTCCTAGTTTCTTGATTGAATGTTGCAGTTAGTAGCAAAAATGGTTTTGGGTCTTTAGATAATTCTCGAAAGTTTTGAGTTTGTGTGGTGATAAGTGAAGATTCAGTCGAAAAAATTAGTCTTTAGATTGTTTAGGGTTTTAGAGTTCGTCGTCTCTGTTTCTGATTGGATCTTTCTCTCCTCAGGTTTTCATAAAGATGAGAGACATGATCGATGCAACGAATCGAAATTGTTTGATTAAGATAAAGATAAAGACGTTACATTCTGAAACATTCACCATAACTATAGAGAGAACTGTAAGATTGATCTGTTTCTAACTTTTTGATCAAAACCAATGGCTTCATATTAGGTTTTTGGCAGATCTCTGTTTTGGCATTGAAGTTACGTATTAGACAAGTTTCTCAAATAATGTCGAAACACCAAAGATTACTATTCCGTGGAAGAGTCTTGAAAGATGATCAACACATATCAGATTATCGTATCCTTCTTCTCTTTTTCGTATTGCATTTGCATCTCATGATCATGTGTTTTTTTTCTTTAATCTATCTTTAGAGATTGAAGAAGGCCACACATTGTATTTAGTTAAAACACCAGCATTTCCACCATTATCAACAGAAGAAATCAGTAACACTTTCTTTCAAAAAAGTCCTTTAAAGTTTACTCTCTTAGGAATGTTTTACTACTGATTCAATCGAAAATATTGTTTGTTTTGTGCAGTGGCTGGTCAAATCTTTCGCGTCGAAGTAGGAAACTTTGGCTATCTAGTGCAGTATTATCAACATTCAAATCTTGGTCCAGTGAGTTGTATTATTCTTCTATTGTTTTGTAGAATGTTTCAGCTCTTTTTAAGGTTACTTGATATTGAAGGTATTGATACTAATGATTGATTCTATATATATATTAGTCGCTGCGGGTTATTCCAAATTATTTGGCACTCTTCTTTGGATATTTGAGTTATCTGCTTGATCAGCTTCATGCCAACGCGTAAACTTCTTAAAACTCTGTGGGGAATGAGCAAGAATCAAGAGAGATTGGACAGAGGAGAGGGCAATTGTTGAGTGATGAAGTTCTTGGATGCATAGATGTATATATGTTCTTTTTGAATCTTGAATCAAAATGCCATTTTTACGTTTTTTCGCATTTTTAAAAACTTTTTGGATATGCCTATCTTCCCTTTGTGCTATAGACCCTCACAATGTTGTTTGTGGATAATACAAATGTTAATGATCCTTCTGCTCGAAGATGGCAACAAGGGAGTGTGAATGTTGAATCAGGAAGAGTATGGGAGAAGTTAGGAAGGTTGCTTGCTTCTTACTCTAGGCCGCGCCATATCAAGAACTCGCAGATGAGAAACATCGGTGTGCACATTCGATTTTATATCTTTCTTTTTAAGCTTGTAGCCTAAAAAGAAAAGCTTATGCATAGTTGTATTATAGCTAATTTGAGAGTATGTGTTGGTATCAATGTGCAGGAGGAGCATTAAGATTCAGAGGATGAGATTGTAAACATGGTGTAAAGCTTTAAAGCAACAAACTTTTCTACTTACTCAACCAAAAAAGTTAGTAAAGTCAAGATAGTGAACCAAATGCTTTATTTCCAAATGCCTTTAAAATAAGTTGTTGTGAACTTGTGATGCTTTATTTTCAAAGATACTAATAACTTTTTTCCCCTAAAAATACTATAAAGAACAAAAATAACTATTAAAAAATTTAATTTTTTCTTTTGGGTTTCGGTATAGTATTTTAAGTTTAGAGTTTAGTTTTTAAAATCTAGGGTTTAATTTTCATGGGTTAAAATGTCGTTTTAGTGCTATTTTCTGAAAATAACATTTTTTAGGTCTAGTTTTAACTAGCGTTGGGCAAACTAATCGGAACCGAAAAGTCGATAACCAAAAACGAATCGAAACCGAAAAAAACTAAAAATTATCCGAATGGTTTCAATTTTCAAGAATCAAAAGAACCGGAACCGAATCGAACCGAACCACAATATTTCGGATAACCTTATAGAAACGAAATTTCTTAAAAGTACGTGCAAATATTCAAAATGCCTAAAAATACGTAAAAATGTCCGAAAATAACTGAAAGTACCCAAAAATATCCGAAAATTTATACCCAGATGGTTACTTCTTTCGAACGAAACCGAACCAAAAACCTCTCGATTCCAATATGATTCCAAAATTTAGAAACTGAATTAACCGAAAACCGAATTAACCTAACCGAACCGAAGAACGAAATGCTCATCTCTAGTTTTAACAACAAAAAGTGATTGCTATTTTTAAAAAAAGTTTTTAATTTTAAAATGATATTTTTGAAAATTGTCAAGGTATCATTTTATTTATTTATTTATCACTTTATAAAGAGAGATTAAAAAAAAAACACGGACCGGGACCAAGCGCAAGCCCACACGCACTATCCACGGAGTCTTATCTTTTCTATTTATTCCCCTCCGATTCTCACTCTTTATTCTCACACTTGTCTTCTTCTCTTTCTTTTTCTTCCCTTTACAAATTCAAGAACATCAAGAACATCATCATCATCATCATGTACAACCAATGCATCACTCCTTCTTCTTCCTCAAGATCAACAAGAGGAGTCACTACTCAAAGACTAAGATCTCCGATGTGTTGTTTAGGAGCAAACGCCGTCGTTGAGCCGGAGGCGATCATCGGACAAAGAACTTCAAGATCTCCTTACGACTGGCTCAAAACAACAGCACAAGAGCTTGAGATCAAAGAAAAATGTCGACGTGTCAAGACAAGAATCAAAGTCACGTGCCGTAACAACACTTGTGCTCACCATCATCATCATCATCTTTATCATCAGAGACAACAACGTAAGAGTCAAAGTTATCTTGGAGATTTTAGCTACGATCTTTCGAGCTATGCACTCAACTTCGAGAATGATGTAAGAGCCGATGACGACGGTTCTTTCCCTAGTTTCACGGCGAGGTTGCCGGCTTCTCCGGTGACTAAGTCTAGATCGTCGACGACGGTTGATCTCATCTCGTTCTAAATGGTTAATTAAAATTTGTCTAAATAATGTAAAAAAATGTTAACCGTTGAGAAAGTACTTAGTAATATGACGTCATATATATATGTAAATGCCCTCACATATATTGATTGGTATATAATATATACCATTAAAATTGATGTATGTAAAGAAATATATTTTCAGATATATATGTGATCTTTTCTTTGTGTTTAATTTACTCTTACAAGTTTATTATATTTTCACTTATTTATTTATATAAATGTTTTTCAAAGGAGAAATATGTTGTTCTTAATTGTACAAAAAGACTCTTATCAACAAACCCTAAAATGTAGGTGGATCTAATTGATGGGGATTACATGTTTTATTTTCCATCCTTCTATATGGAGATTCATGTTATTGAGGATAAAATCAACACTACAAGAAAACAAGGTAAATTTCAACGGATTTTTGACGAAAAAACAATGAACTAATGTTGTCGGATTTTCATCGGAAATTTTTGACGGAACTACTGCCGTTGAAAATTTCTGGTTGACAGATTTTATACGACTAAATTAATAAATAATATTATATATATATAGGAAATTTGTAGGAAATTTCTGACAAACATTATTCGTTGAAAATTGGTCGCGTAATTTTTTATTTTCGACAAAATAGATTCGACGACAAATTTCGTCGGTTTTTCCGTCATAAAAGTTTATTTCCGACATAAATTCGACGAAAATGGCCATCAATTTTTAGATGTTTTCTTGTAATGTTGTTGAGACTTGATGAAAGATTCTAAAAGATGATGATTCATTTGGAATTTAGTTTCAAACAAAAAGAAAAAACTTAATTTCAACGATATATAGAAATAAAGTATACTATATGAGTGGAGTTTCAAAACATCAAAGACTACATACAGAACAATAAAAGAATAAATAGTGTCTGTATCTATGAAACTTACAGAAAAGTCTCAAGTTTACACTATTACTATATTTATGATTTATGCGATTCCTTATCATTGAGACCGTTATAGTTAGACAGTAGTTCTAGTTGGTAGTCTTTAAGCTACCAATGTTTCGACCTAAACTTAAAGAGTTTCATGTGCTATAAAACATTAGTATTGGTGATGGAACAATATATATTTTATATCAAGCCAATATCACAATAGTAAGTTATAGTGGAAAGTTTCCACTTGAAACTTCTTTTAGCATCGCTTTAAGAAACCATTGTAATAAGAAGTGAACTATTTCGTCAAAAAGTAATTGTATATAGACTTCTTTTGATATAAATCTAGAAATGTAAGTTGATATTTTTCATCAAATAAATAAACAATAATTCTTTTTGTAGTCATATAGTAATGTCCAAACAAAAAAGTATGGTATATATACCAGTGTTTTAAAAAACGGTCTAGATGGCCTTCTAGGCGCTGCCTAGACACTAGACGCCCTTAGAGTGACGATTACCTCCTAGGCGTTGTAATTAGGCGTCAATATTATTAAGCGGGTTTAAGCGGATTTAGGCGGTTTAGGCGGACCTAGACAGATCTAGGCGGGTCTAGACGGCCATACAAAAATATAAGTTAATTAACATTTACTTTTTACATATAACCTAATTATAAGTTTTAGTTTCATAAAATATATGATTTTTTTTTGCCAATCACAAAATATATGATTAAAAATATGCATATGTATAAAACTCATCTTTTGGCTAACTTTCATTTATAATGTAATATTTTTTAGTTTTTCAATAGATGTTTGTGTTATAAAATATATTATGAACTATATTTTATATCATATGATATGTTATATATTAAATATATATTTCTTTTATATACGTCTAAACCGTCTAAAAATCGTTAAGTCCCGATTAATCCTTCTAGATGTTAAGCGTTAGATCATCGTCCGCTTAGCGCCTAACAATTTCTTGATTATTGATATATGCTTATTAGAACACATGAGCGTAATTCATCTACCGCAATTAAATATATGAATTTAATAATTAGAAGAACCAATCTTTACATAACCACTAACTATACACTACTATGTCAGAAGACCTTTATAGTTTGGAAATAGTATTTTTCAAACTACAAAAGGTTACGGTAAAGCTGTCACGGGCATTAAAGTACAAAGCGAGTTTGAGATAGTGGAAGACAATTATCGTATTATCCACAACATTTTAAAATTAAAATTTTAAAAATAAAGAAACACGAAACAAGTGGAGAGATTTAGGATAAGAGTGTGAAGTGAACTGAAGTGTGGGGATGATTGAAAAAAACGCTTTTTTAAAATAAAATGTTTTGATGTATGTGTTGTTACATAGTGATACAACTTGCCACCAGTCGACATGTCTCTTTCTCTTTTGATGCCTCAAATCTTTTATTTATTTTGTCTCCTCTTCATCGTATATTACACATTTGTTATCTAAGTAACCTTTCTTCTTTTTCCCTTACAAATTATCTCTAGACTTGATCTCACCATTCATAATCATTGTCATTGAATGTTTTATTTTAGATATTTTTATTCACCACAATCACCATTACATATATATATATATAGAGAGATATTTTATTTGTACTATTAAAAATATGTATACAGATTGTAAATCTATACTTTATCAAAATATTTGCTCACTTCAGACTAAAAAAGAGTTTTCTAGTATTTTCTTTTCTCTGTTATTCCATCATTATCCTACCTTTAAAAGAAATAATTATCATAAATGAATACTAGTAGACATAATTACTTTTTTAATGATTAGGAGGTTTAAAGTTCGGGCCATGTAATCTCTAAGGCATGATCAAACCAGGTAAAATACTCGTTTTGGTAAATCAACTCTTTCCAGCGCATATTTAACTTGATAAATTTGATGAGAACAAAAAAACAATAAGGTGTTTAGGAAGAATTATAATAGACTTTCATAAGAATTTAGGTACAATGTACATCGATTTATATAGAGAAATGTTTAGATCTATTTTCCTAAATTAAGATAAACATAAATGTAAATAATATATTTTCTTATAAAGGTAAATTTCCTATTCTATAATATTTAACATATTTCCTAGATATTTCTATATCTTGATCTTCATCTTGGTCGATCTCTTGATCTCCCAATAGAACCGGCGACATCTTCTTTAATTCGAGAAACTCTTACCGTTAAATCAAGACTTACATAATGTTTAACTTCCTTGTCCTCTGTTTGCTTCTCTAAGAGCATGCCCATTGAGAGTTCATAAGAGAAACTCACACAATTCCCAAAAAAATAAATTATTATAATAATCAGAATCTGATGAAACTGTCTCTTATGAGCTCGTCCGAGAGAGATAGTATCACAATTTTTTCGCGGGCCCACGACACGTGGCGACCTGCAATTGGTTTCTTTATTAATTTTTTTTAACTAAAACGGAAAAAAATAAAAATAAAATAATCAAAAGTTGGTACGGGGAATCAGACCTCTCCGATTTGCAAATGGAGATGCTCTAACCCCACAGTTTTAGTTGTTCGTGGCATTCACGTCACTTATCGATAGAGTTTTATGAAATGTGGACCTTTTGACACGTGAAAGCCAAGAGACAACAAGGCCCATATGCCATAATGGACAACGAGGAAAGCCAAGGGGCTTTGGGAAGGTGCCCGAGAAAATAAACTAAAGGGGTCAAAGTGGACAAAGTTCATTATAAGTTTTAAGTAATTTCGACAATGGACAAAGTCTCTATAAGGATGAAATCATCGGATGTCAAAAAAAAAAGGATGAACTCATCGATTATTGCTTAATATTTTATTCATAATTAAACTAAAGATGTATATGCACATTTGTATAAATTATAGCCAATAATTGTACATATGTGAAGGAGAACACAAGATAAGATGATAGATAGAGATATTATAAAAGGGCTAGCTCGCTTAGTTCGGTTAAGTTTCTCATGAGTTCGCGTATTTTGCAGCTCAAAACTCAACTCAACTAATTTATTATACAAACTAACATTACTTTAGATCAAATTAGAATCATCTAAATCGTGATCAGCTCGCGCGTTAATGTAATATAAATATAATATTTAAAATAATCAAAAATATATGTCTAGTGGAAAAAAATACCAAAAAGAATTTGTAAAGACATCCAAAAATTAATTATAAATATAAATCCAAATACGGAAAAAAAAATTTAGATCCAACCATAGGAAAAAAAATCTAAATCCTAACATTGAATGATGTATATGTCTAAGCTCAATAATTAAATAAACTAAAATAAATAAAAAAAACAAAGTCTCGAACGATTTTGTTATTCCACTTGTGCGTAAGAGTCTTGTGATTTAATATTTTGCTTTATTTATATATTTTAGAATGATATTTAATATATATATATATATATATATATATTTAGGTTAAACTAACATAAAAGGGTAATTTATATATTTAACATTTTTTTATTTATATTTTCGATCAATACTATTTCATATATATCTATAATTATAGCATATAATATAAATATAATTTTAAATTGCGAAAAAGGTTATTTGTTTATGAACTAGCTCACAATTTATTAGAATTTCGCTCATTTAACTCAACATAATCTCAATCATTAGACTCATTTATTAAATAAACCTAAAAAATAGAGCTCGAGAGAGCTTAAAAATCTGAACCTGATCACGAGCTATGGACTCATTTTGACACCGTATAGTTTTGAAGATCCTATCATAAACTCAATCTAAAACCTCATATACATGTTACAGCTCATGCTTGACTTCTTTTTTGGGGTTTTGTGTATTCCCTAATAGTTACGAAATAGTATATGAGTCACATACAAAAGTACTTTCTACTTTCTACATCAGTTTTGTGCAAGAGTTTTTATCTTATCGTGTCTCTCAACTCTCTCTTCATGCAAGCTTCAAATTAAGTCACCTCTACGCTCTGATCTTCCGCTATTTTCACCTGCATTATTGCTTCATAAAAACAATTCTCCAAATTTAATGAGTACTCTCCATGATTCTTGAAAATGTAACTTAACATTGATCTAGTCAAGATTCTAAGCACAATACCTAAATAAGCTAAACTTTTTTACATCTAACACACATATTTTTAATGAGATTATACACTTTTGTTTGAATGTGGATATGTTCAACAAGTTATTGTCCTAATTACTCATATATATATAGCTATTCCTACAAAGTTTTTTTTTTATAATTAAAACAAAGTTTTGTTGCTGTAATGTATATATATACCTTCTGCGTTTGTTCTTTGAGACACCAGAAGAAGATGGATTGCTATGCCAATTCCGCTTTCTTTGGTTGATGAACCAATTGTTTATTTGTTTGAGTTGCAAACCGGTTTCTTGCACCAACCTCGCCTTATCTTCCTCCTGCCAAAAATTTATCTCTTTCCTTTAAGACTTTGGACATTGAGAAAAAACAAATGAATTCGCGAAAATGATATAGTCCAAAGCTTCATGAAACATAACTATAGAGACCCTTGAGGAGAGTAGTGTAAATGAACTTGTGAAAGTGGTGTAGTTCAAGCTTTCACTAATAAAAAACTGCTATAGCCACGATAGATTTCGTACCTAAATCGTGGCTATAGGATCGTGACTTTTTTTTCGTGGCTAATGATGGCTATACGAATGATTTTGCCACGTTTTTTTTTCGTGGTTAAAACGTGGTTATACCACTTTTTCTACTAGTGTGGAACAAGAAAAAGAGACTCTTGAGCGTGTTATAAGCGATTGAAGAAGTAGAAAGAGAGAGCTCACAGTAGGGTAAGGCCACTTAGAATGAGCTTGCCACCAAGCTTTGAGAACAGAGGTGGTGTCTCCTGGTAATTTTCCAGCTCTTCTCTTCCTCAATATCTCCTCTCTTATGTCTACAATTTTCTCCTTATAACCCTTAATTTTCACACAAAAAACATGGTTCTATAACATTAGATAAGGCAAACTCTAGTCTCTAGTGAACTACACAAGCTCATCAAACAAGCTATCTTCAAAGTTCAAACAAAGAAGATAAAATCCATTGAAACTTAATCAGTTTTGACAAGTTGTTGATGTGTATTATAGGCAAACTAACTTCAAGATTGGGACTATTTAAGTGTAAGTACTAAATGATGAAGAAGCTTACCTGTTTGAGTTCATGTTTGAGTTCTTGTCTGACTCGTTCCATCAAAGATCTCTCACTCTCAGTAGGAACCAAAGGACCAAACCCTAACCCATCTAAGCTTCCATCAAACAAATGAGCATCACTCTGATCTAGTTGCTCATCTTCATCCTCAGACATTGTTGCTCCTGTGCCTTCACCAGGAGACACTCCTGTTTCACCCAAACAAACAAGTGTTATAATTCCTTAAGAAATTATTATAATAACTAATGACAAATTCAATATCAAAACAGAAAAGTATAATAATAAATTATTTTTAAAAACTTAAAAAAAAAGGAAAACTCCAAACCTGTAAAGCTTTGAAGAGACTGCTCAATCTCCCAACAAGCCATGACAGCTTCCATTGCATGAACACGAACATGTTGTTGTAACTGTTCTTTAAAAGAACACAACAATAGTACATAATGTGTCTGCACAAAAACATACAAAAGAATACAAACACATTAATCCACCGCCTATATTTGAACAAAATCATACTCACTCTATTCCATTATATAGGTGTTTTGAGATAAAAATGAAAATTAAAAATCTTGTCTTTTTATATTATTTATATCTAAATAAACATAATTCAACCAATAAAAAAAAAATTCAGTTGTATTTGGGATTAAATAAATCAAAGATTTGTAAATATATTTTTAGAAGACTTATAAAATAAAACAAAAATAAAAATTTAAGAAGACTTATAAAAAAAACAGGTGGAGTATTTTAAAAAAAATCTTAAAGGTTAAATATTGAACAGAAAATGACAAACTAGTTTTTCAGACAAGAAGTGAATTGTTTAATCACATACACTTGCCAAAATCTAACTCACTGATCCTATGTGTCGGCGCAAAGTACAAATCTACTAAAGATATTTCCTTTTTTTCTTCTTTAATTTATTAATTTTAAAAATCATCAATTTTTTTACTAAAAGAAGAAAATTAATTGTTGAATTTAATTTCCTCCATTAAAATTTAAAATAATGAAATTTTAGAAAAAAATTTGAGAAGCAAAGAGAAGTTAAAGTACCATGAAGTGGTCAAGCTCCTTTTCATCGCCGGTCATGAGTCCTTGACCGGAGTCTAAAGTTGAGTACTTAGCCACTACGTTTTGCGACTGAGCAAGCTGTGCGTCGATCCTCGGAAGCTGATCCACCGGCGTGGCTATCCTCAGGCACGCCACGTGTGCTGATAACAGCTGCTCATAGAGTGGATGAGAGAGTATCTCCGCCTTGTGTTTCGCATTCTGCCACGTTTCCTCCTTCTTCTCGCCGATCATTGACTCTTCTACGTCTGCAACGTCGTCGTGAAAGCTACCCGAACCAGCGGCGTTGTTAGCGCCGCCACGTTCAAGAAAGGAAGAGGAACGGGAGAGCCATTGGTTAGCGGCAGCGGAGGAAGGAGAATCGGAGGTTGTGGCGGCGGCGGTGTGGAGGTTGAGGAAATTATTGTCGGAGGAGCGGAGGAGCCAGTTAGGCGGTGTGGATTCATGAAAATGTTGTTGTTGTTGTTGCTGCTGCGGCGGAGGAGGAGGAGGAGGAGGATGGTGTTGTTGTTGATCGGTGAAGTGATTGAAGTGAAACGCCATCGTTTTCCTCTTAACTTTAAAAAAAAAAAAAGAATTGTGATCTCAAGATGAAGAAGAGAGAAAAGTGGTCTCAAGCTTTTTTAGATATAACAATGAAGTAGAGAAAATTTCTTCTTCAGAGAAAATGAAAGATGAGGGTTTATGTGTGTATATATGTTTGGTTGTTTTTAATTTTATATGTGTGTCTGCAGAGAGGGAGAGAGAGAGCTTAGAGCATGTGCATTGCTAAGAATTCCTTTGGGGCTTTTAGTCATTTTTTTATTAATTTTCTTAGCAATTTTGGTCTATTATTACAAGATCCTCAAATGGGTTTCTTAAATAAATTTTTTTTTTTTACTTAAACAAAACCGAAATATTTTCGAGTATTTTTAGGTATATATTCGAGTATTTTTAGGTATATTTTCGGGTATTTTGGATTCGGATCGAGATATTTTAAACGGATCCGAAACGAATCCGAAACTCCAAAAATCGTAAACATATCCGTATCATATCCAAAAACTAAAAAACAAAAAAATGGAGCCGAAGCGGAACCGAAACGTATATTTTTAGGTATTTTGGGTTCGGATCGGGATATTTTAAACAGATCTGAAAGGGATCCGAAACTCCAAAGATCGTAAACAGATCCGTATCATATCCAAAAACTGAAAAACAAAAAAAAACAGATCTGAAAAGGAGTCGAAACAGAACCGAAACGGATATTTTCGGGTATTTTGGGTTCGGCTCGGGATATTTTAAACAGATCTGAAACGGATCCGAAACTTCAAAAATCGTAAATGAAAATGTAACGAATCCAAGTACCGGAAAACAAAAAAAAAATCCGAAAAAACGGATCCGAAACCGATCCGAAAATGAAATTGTTCTGATTAAAAAAAAAAAAAGGAAAATCACAAGAACCGGTTTAAGAACCGGTTCTTGCACAAGAAACTTAAGCGCTCGTTTCTTAAAAAAATTGTTTTCTTTTTATTTTTTTAATTAAAAAATACGAACAACCGCGACTTAGAACCCGCGTTGTTCCTGGTCTTACACCGAAATATCAAGAGAGACAAAACGACAATTTATTCTTTTTTATTTGATGATAATAAAATGGGATTAGGTGTAAATTGCAACATGTTATTATTTTACTAAGACAAAATTTCTTATTTTGTAGATTTTTTTTTGGCGATTACAGAATTTGTTTCCCTTCTTATTTTAAAGAATAAATGGTGGGAGTTGAGAAGAAAAGGAATAATAAGATAATTGATACGTAGTGACATGAAACAATTTTTCTTTAGTATAAACCCTAGAGTTATATTCCTAAACTATACGTAAATGATTAACATTATGTTATTTAGGCGTAATTGATTTCTTCTAAATTGGATTGAGTAAATCATAATACCACTAGAGCCCAACCGTTTTGAAATCTTCATCGTAGTGCAAGTGGAATGTAAGTAGAATCGTTACTTTTGGTGATGTGATGTAACAGTTAGAGTAAAAAAGATTTGTACCGTTTTTTTTCGCAAAAGATTTGTATCGTTAAAATTGAGACGATTAAGAAAAAAACGTTGTCCACAGTTACGTATTAGTATGAAAAATCTAAAGTTCATATGGTGTTGTTGGTATTTGATGTCCTTATATAGTTTTTTTTTGTGGAACTTTATTTTATTTTCCTAGGGTGCTAAAAAAACATTTTTTGTAAAACTCTTTTAGTATAGAAAGAGCTTTCAAAGGTGAATTGGTTTCCAAGCGAGGGATTAATAACTTTGAGCTTTGTCTAAATATCTTTATGTATTTAATGTTTTGTTTGTTTTCAATTGTTTGGTTTCTATAAAAATTAAAAAGAGCATTTGAGTATCCATCTCTTGAAAGAGACACTAATTGTATAATTTTTTAGACTTACTGATTTTTCCTCTATATTTTTATTTCCATTTTCAAAAACGAAATTATTTTTATTAAACTATTTTCATTGATCTCAGAACTGAAATCAAAAGTTTAATACAAGTTGATATAACTTGTTCTTAATTTAATTATACTCATATTTTCAAAAATATTGTGGTTACACTAGGGTTTTAGAACAAGTTTTAGCTGAGTTTTCTGTAAATTTAAAAAGTAAACACATCTTATTCAGAATTCTCCTTATATATTTTATTTCATCACAGAAAATTTAATGTTTGAACCCAAGAATCTAAGCAGTTGTATTTAGTGATTTAACTGGTTTAGCCACTAACTCCAACGATGTAGGCGCAAACTTTCATTTGCGTGAAAAGAAAATTTGTTATAGTAACTGGAAATACATAAAATAAAAAGAGTTAACAAATAAAAAGAAAAGTAATAGTATTGAGGAGAGACCATTAATGACGTCATTAATCGGAACCGGAAAAGTTGGAGGACACTTGTCGTTATTATGTTACTCAATAAATGTGGTCCTCTGAGAAATTATAGCATGCGATCAGATAAGAGAATCCAGCCGGAGAGTTAAAATTTTACATTATATTTTGTAAAAACCAATAAGTAACAAAAAAAAAACAATTATACAAAAATTATTGACCGACGCAGATTCAAAACAATAATAGTTGATTAACATTGATATGCAAATTTGAGCATGTAAATTAGAAAACAAACTTGATTGAAAGTTTGCCATTAATCAAAAATTTTCTCATAATTACATGATAAAATTGTATTAAAAAAAATTACGTGATAAAAAAAACTTTGATCACTAACAAAGTGTTGGTCCAGTGATAAAATCATTTTTACTAAAAGAAGAGTTCACGAGTTTGAACTACATTGAGAAAGATTAGTTCATCAAAAACGAGTAGTTTATCTAAAACTATACGTGGTTTTATAGATGACAAGTTCTGAAACATTGGTAATAACTTGTACATAAGACATGAATTATACCTTTAACTACATCTTGATTTTTGTGTGTGTTAAAACTCGACTAATTTCGAGCTAGTAAAATGACTTAATTAACACTTAAATACATATTGTACTAATATTATTATATAGTATGAGATATGGATATAACACAATGCACATCTCTGTCCATCTGTATCAAAACTTTCTATAAAATGTGCTTTTTTATTAGAGATGTGACGCAAAATAATTATTAACCGCCTAAGCTTTCATCATTGCACTAGTTCTAGCTTATCGATAGTCACTCCTATCTTTGTACCTTCATTTTAAATTCAACCCATCAATAATTGACCAAAGTTTAATACGAATGATATACGAAAGAAGTAACCGGTTGAGAAATAATACATTTAAAAAAGGCTTAAACTATTCAATTATTAATGAGAGTTTTTTATTGAGAGTTGATAGCCATTGACCGATTCCAAGATTTGGCATTACTATATTACTTAATCGGTTTGATAAAAAAATATTTTTTAATTTTGTTTGACAAAGAATGTCGTTTATATTTTCAATGTAAATTTATAAACAAACTTCCAACTTTAATCTAACGGAAAAATTTTTTTTTAATGTAATAACAAATATTTTAATAGTTTTTTAATTTATGTGAAGAATGTAAAATTAACATTTTTTCGAAACAAAAGAAGTAATATATGGACTTTTGTAACTTTTTTTTCTTGCGTGCCATACACGCGATGAATGAGATAGTAAACAATAAATAGTTGGAGGAGGGTTCGTGGCCTAGTGGCCGAAAACCTTCTCATCAAAGCCGGAGGTCGCGAGTTCGAACTTCCGGTCGCGCTTATATGCGCGTAGGCCCCTCATATGACCCGTTGTGATTCGGATCCCTCGTATGTGATGGGGAAAATCCCGATAATGTGGTTCGTTGTGATCCGGTTTACCGACAAAAAAAACAATAAATAGTTGAATACAACAAAATATCAAAATAGTGAGGTGTGTGATGGTTAAATAAAGAATGAGTAAAGACAATAAGACATGCGCTTAATGAAGAAAATATCCGATGTGATAAGTTCTACGTTTCGTGTGGAATCAGTTAACACGTACGTGATTGGACAAAAGGAAGTCACATTAGATATCAAAGTCGCCCATCTTACAACAACTCCTTTGTCCCCACACGTTTTGCACGAGAAATAACGACGAAGTGCCCTACGTTTCACGGCTCGGCTAATTAGTCCTCAAAAAACGAAAATGAAATATATAAACCGGAAAAAAAAACAATGCATTTCGGTTTTTTTTAACCCGAGAGGAGTTCGGGGCAAAGCTATAATCTCCTATAGATCCGGGATCAACATTTGATAATATTTTATGACATGGCGTAAAATACAGAAATCGAAGTTGGGTACAATGAAACTAATTTTTGTGCTAAACCAATAGCGCAACGTACCGTTGTTGCCTTTTGTATTTTTTTTATTTTGTATTCAATTTACAAGTTAAAATTTTTACCTAAATAATTTGAGTTACACAACCTGCTAATGACATTATGGACACAAAAAAATTTCATTATAGCGAGATACCGACATAAAGACTCTAGATAGCAAATACTTTTATGATATATTTGGGGCAAGACTCTAATCTCTCATAGTTCGGGGACCAACATTTGATAATACCTTATGACACAACGTAAAATATCTTTTCAACGAAATTGGGCACGGCGGAACCAATTTATTGTGCTTAACCAATTTCTTGTTACAACTTACAATTTTTAGATAGACAATTTGAGTTAAACAACCTAAAAGTTTTCAGTATGGTGACGATTAAACTCTGGATAACAAATAGTTTTTGAAAATATTGAAAATAAAATGTTGATATTTTCATATTCTATAATATTTTCTTAAAGAATATGATTGATGTTTTATAATTTGCAAAAGAAAAAAAAAAGAAGAAGGAAGATAGCTTCTCTTTAATTACGTGTATTTTGATACATAAGACAATACTGAAATAAATAAGATTTTATAAAATAGTTGGTGTAAGATGAATACTTGGAAATAGTGAATCTCATATGAGGATGATGATTATGATAATATTTATTTTTGTTAATTTGTTTGTTTTACAACCTGGCTTGTGATAAAAGAAGATTAAAATTTAAAACCTAACAATGTAACATTCCAAAACTAAACATCATGAGGTAGAAAAGCATAAAACTTTATTTTATAATATCATAAAGAAAGAATAGAGAAGAACACATGAAGCTTTTTTTTGTCAGGTTTGTGGATGAAAATGATTGAACGTAAAAGATGTTTTCTATTCATAGTTCCACTTTTTCTTTAAAAAAGAAATTTTAGGTTTTTTCAAATATCTTTCTTGAATTTTATTGTTCAATTACTAGTCTACTCAATATATGAGATATTAAGAAGCACTAGGTTTATAATTTGTTCAAAATTTTGATCACACTCAAAAGCCACAAAGGTCTCATTGACACTATACGTGTGTGGCATTTATTCATAGCTAAAAAGCATTCTCGATCACGATAACCTCATTGTTATCACATTAGAATGACACACATGCACGTATAAATTAATATGTGTACGTGACTTCTATGGACAATGGAAGAGATGATATGAACATCAACGTCACAAGTGATATTCGCGACGGATTGCATGCAGCTAATTTCGATGACCACTTTTCTGCCGGAGTGGCCCTTCTTCGCGGCCGAACTTCACAACTTTACTAATCTCAAGGGCTCGTTCCCATTGTTTAATATATTTTATATCTCGCGTTCTCTGAATTATGTAGCTGATGGTTTTGCCAAAAAAGCAAGGCTAGTCGGTAATTCTTCTAACCATGTAAGCACTTTGGTTCTCCACCGACTTTCCCTAGTGGAAGGTTCAATATCAGCTTAATAAAATGGATTTTCGGCGAAAAAATTAATAATTAATATGTGTGTGTGTAAATAGTTTTTAATAACGGATATGCTTAGAACGAAACATATAGTAAATTTTTAACCATATAGGTTTTTTTTGTTAATTCAAACATATAGTTTTGCAAAGACATAAATAACATTCCAACGATTAGTTTTGTGAGTCGAATTGGATCTAGATTAGCACCACATTCTGTTAAAGAGTAAAACCTAAAAATTATTTATCAAAGATTTATCATAATCTGATCTCTTCTCTAAGAAAAATAGTAGGCCTAAAACTCCAAAATTTCAAAAGAAATCTAAATGATCATATCAAATAATTGAGGTAAGTAGTAAAGAAAATGTAGAAACGATCCAAGAAATAAATAAAGAAAAAGAAGACATAAACGTTTCGAAGTAGACAAACAAAAGAAGAGTGATTTAGTCACGCGTGAGAGATTCGTTTTATCCATAGAAAAAGTCTTTGGTTCTTCTTCTTACTCAAATTCTTTTGTTTTGATGAAGACACTAAATTGTTTTGTGTAACTATCAACTATTATGCCAAAATAATAGAGCTATAATTAACTGGTGGAAAGTCTACTTTCTTTTTGTGAAACATTATTTTATAAATTTTGGAAATTTTCTTGTATAAGAAAACATGATTTTATACTTTATATTTTGGGCAAATAAAATATAATTTAAAACAACAAAAATAAAAGATAAAATGTTAAGACTGTTTTATATTTTTGTCTGCCTCTCTTGTTAACCCCCAAAGTTAGGCTTTGTTCAATTCTAAAATTGGACCACATGTCCAAAATAAAAGGAAAAGAAGAAGAAGAAGCATTTTCAATGAAATTTTAAGTTCTGTAAAAGGACCACTTCTCCACTACTCTTCTGCTTTCATCTTCATCTTCAATGTCTTCTATGTGTTGTCCATGTCTCTCTCCACATTGTTATTAGGGGTGGACAAGAAAACCGAATCCGACAATCCGAACCGAATTCACCCAAAATAATAGTATTGTACCCGATACAATATCCGAATGAATATTAAATTTCAATATCCGAAAAATCGGAACTGAATCCGACCTACCGAGAGTACCCGAGAATATCCGAACTATAGTTCTATTTTTACATATATTAGTTATTTTTATGTTTAATATAAAAATATCGTAAATTACCTCGAGTTATCCGAAAAACCCGACAAAAATATTCTATGCATAGAAAAATTAGCTAAAAATACCGGAAATGCTCAGAAATATCTACCGTTTTTTCACCCAAATACCAAATCAAACCAATTTCCATGTTAATTTAAGGTATTGGTAATATATTGTTCAAATTTATATGTTATATATTATTTTATTTTTGGATTTTTGAACCTTTTTTGGTACATCTGAATTTTTATTTTTTTTCATAATTTAAACGGGTATCCAAATCCGATCTCGAACCCAAACCAAAATTTATAAATATCCGAATGAAACTTAAATCTCTAACCCCGAAAACCCGAAACCCGAGTAAATCCAAATTGGTACCTAAATGTCCACCCCTAACTGTTTTGCTTACTTTTTTTTAGGTAGATGCATTTGACATCTATTTGGGAATCTTAGGCCAATCTGAAACTCTATTATTTCTGTTAAGTTTCATTCCTCTTGGAATCTAGCGTGGCTCAACTTGTACTCATAATGTTTGCGTGTAGATTACATGAGAGTCGACATTTCGATATGCTCGAAGTAAAAAGAAACTAGTAAGCAAGCTCAAACTTTTGAACCGTGAGCATATTAAGTTTCACTAGTTGATATTTATATACTAATGAAGAGAGTTCTTTGTGGAGTAATACTCGCACACACAAAAGCATATATAAGATTCATTTCGTAAAGCATAACTTCTAGCTAAGAAAAACAGAGTCAAAATCCCCAAACATGTGGCTGTTCTATTGGAACTGTGCCAGCATTTGCAAAATTTATACAGACCTCATGAATTTCACCTTCATACAGAATGATTGCACCATCACCACCAACAACATTAGCCACAAGGAGAGGCAATGGCAGTACAACTGAAATATTGGGAACAAACATATGTCGTAGCTTTGCAGATCCACAGGATTTGAAAGGGTCACAAAATATGAGTCCTTGTGCTGCTCCGAGAAGTAGATTGTCAACATCCCTGGCCACATGTTCAGTGATTACACCAAAGCAGTGAAGTATGCACCCTGGAGTTGTTGCTAGTAGGCATGGGCGTTTAGGTATTCGGTTCGGTTCCTACCCGGAACCGTTCAGTTCCAATTCTTTCGGTGTCAGAGTCCATATTGGAACCGAACACTATTCAGTCCGGTTTTGTTTTCGGTTCCAAAATTTTGGTTTCGGGTTCCGAAATTTAGTATTCATTCTTTTTTTTTCTCGAAACCAAACCATTATTTTTTATTTGTTTTTAAGAAAATAGGATATCCGGTTCGGGTATTTCGGTTCGGTTTCAGTTCTGGGTCTCTCAGTTCCAGCACTTAGATCCATATTGGAACCGAACATTATTCGGCTCGGTTCCGGTTCGATTTCAGTTCCAAGCTTTAGGATCCATTTGGTTCTTCAATTGGAACCGAACCCGGAACCGGAACCGAAAATTCGGTTTGGTACCCGTCCGATTGGTTCGGGTCGATTCTTTTCTCCAGGCCGAGTTGCTAGCCCTATTGTGGTTGGAATTGTCCATATGTTTTAATTTTTCTTATCATAAGCACAAACACTTCCCATCTTATATTTGAGATCTCCACATTTTGAGCATTTCGTTCCTAAAACCAATTCTCAAGTTAGTTGATTGACATTTTACGTATGATGAAATGCAATGCCGCATCATAATTCACAAAGCTTACCTTCTAAAGGTCATCAAACATTGCGGAAAATATGTCAGAGAAAGCTAGCTACCAAGCAAATCGTGTGAGCATAGAGTTTTTACCTAACAAAAGCCATGGAAAAAAACTAAGATTGAATTTGTTATCACAAGCAGATTTAGTAGAGAGGATTAAATGTTATATCATCAATTAGAGAAAATAAAAAAACTAGGTCTCTCATTTACTGAAATCAAATTAGTATGAGCTATAACAAAAGAACTCCTTCAAAAATCTGACTATGAACATCGGTGAGCATAGATTCGAAGACGCATGAGGTTGGGATATTCACAAAACCGTGCATATATTTTGACTTTACTTTTAACTATAGAGTTTTTTTTTCTTTTTGTTCCATAATAGTTTTATTTTTACAAATCTTATACAAAATAATTTTTAAACGATTTGTTTCATAAAATACTCATAGAAAAGTTTAAAAAGATCCCAGAGTTTGTTTAACCGGAAAACCGAAAAGATCTTAACCGGATGTAGAGAAAGTAATGATGATGACATAAGATTCTAGAACTCGTTAGACGCTAGTCGAATGGTGAAGCTGTCCTAGTGCCTACCCAAAAAATCGGAGATTAAACGTGGACTAGTTTTTGGATTACTTTGATATTTTTAATTCAACTTAATTTTTGTAAATATATAATAAGTTTCCAATTTTGATTTTTAGATTTTTGATTTGTTTTTCGTCTAAAAATAACTAATTTATATAATTTTAGTGATTATAATATATTTTAATTTGATTTTACGAATCAATTTTCGTTAAAAATCCAAACTTTTGAAACTAAAGCCAGTTTGAATTTTTTTTAATTGGATTCGAATTTGGTTCAGATATTTGGGTTCAGATTTGGTTAGCCAGTTCTATCCAATGCTTTTAAACATATTTTCTTTTTGAAACATAATTCTAACGAATTCTATATTTTCTAGTCCTAAGATTTTAGGTTATGTCATTTAGAGCAAGTCCAACCCGACGTTAAAACATCATAATTGGTCTTGAACACCCTCCAACCCAACGACAAAAGGAACGGTCTAATTTTTTTTAGTGTTTTGTGAATAGTACCACACCAAATTTAGTGTGGCACTATTCACAAAACACTAAAAAAATAATATTATTCTATTTTTGTTTTTATTTTAAGAATATATTTAAAATGTAGTTTAACAATTGATTAAAATTTAATAATATGATTAAATCATTATTTTCAAATAATGATTTCTTTTATTTTTTATGATATAAAATTATTTATAATTGACATGAAATTCATAATGCATTAATCGAAGACATGTGGTTTGAATATATTAATTTCGAAAATTACTATGGTCTAATTTATCTTTTATAATTTTTTATGTTCTTTTAATTTATGCACTGTAATTTTCTTTGGATCATAACCGATGTTAAATCTTGTATTTTATTTATAGTTAACCAATTATAAAAATAATTAGTATTTATCAAAACTATTTAAAAATAAACAGAATCTTAAATTTAATAATATAATAATAAAAAATATTTTTTAGTGTAAAATTTGTTGTTGTGGTTGAAGATGAAAAAAAAAGAGGATACCAAAACACCAAATTTGGTGTTATGGTTGGAATTGCCATACACAAAATAAAATATAATATCAATACACTAAGTAGATATAGGTTAGGTGTGCTCTCTAGATCTACAATTTAAAGCAAAAAACATTTGTTAGAGTTATACACAAATAAAATAAATTAAATATCTAGTAAAACTTTATTACCTTCATCACAACGAACTCAACGGTGAGTGACTCGTGATTTGCTGTCCGCACAAATCCGTGATCGCCCCAACAATCCCCGTAAGAGTCTTGATACTCCCAGAAATGAGTAACAAGATCATCAATCCCATCCTCAGTCAAGAGAACTGTACGGTACCTATGATCTAAGTCATTATTCTCTGTTTTTCGCTCAACTATTCTCGCTCAGTTGTTCTCGTTCAGCTGGCGTCGGTCGATGAATCACATGTATACATAGACAGAGACAGAATTTTAACTATGTTTTAAAAGAAAATGGAGACAAGTTAAAAATTCACAATGCCGATGATTTGTCGTAACTCTCATGCTAACGAAAGAAAACTGCAACTGGATCAGCATATTCTTCGAGCCTAAAAATGACCATGTAAAATAAGCGATATCTCGAGACAAGTGTGAGACCTTAAGAATTTACATTGTCAACGATGTTATTGTACATATCATGCAATCAAATCGTAGCTGTAACTAATACTTTGACAAGTAACGCTCAAGTTCTTTTTCAAATATTATGTGGCTGGTGTATTCCTCCGGCCGAAAAACCATCATGCAAAACAAACTGCTCGTGATATTATCTTGTTAAAAACCACTATGCAAAAAAAACTAAATCTCGTGATATTATCTAGGTTAAAACCATCATAAAAGACAAATTGATTAATTCTTATATTGGTGGCAATTAAGTTTATTGACTTCATAATTGTCTCTAGTTGGCGGATCAATGCAATCGACCAACACATATCTTGTAAAACAAAAGTCAACCAAATCATTAGTTAATCGATGAAAAAGAAAAAATCATGAAACACAAAAATTAACTAAATTTTTTTTCCTACTAAAATTCAAAATATGTATTTCAATATATAAATACTTAAAAACTCTTTTAAATAATAAATTAATAACAATTTTGCACATGACGCATAAAAGTCTCAAATTCCATAAAAAAAATGTACGAGTTTTAATTCTTAACGAAGAACCAAGAATTCTGTTGGCAATAGTCCATCTTGTAGTAAAGGTTTTTCATAAGGGACGAGGTAATATAAAACCAACAACTTCACTTATTTGATTGAACTTTTTTTGCACATTTTAACACAAATGAAAGTTTTGAAACAAAGATAATAGTTCATCTAGTGGTGGAGGTTTTCCATTAGGGGTAAAGAAAGATAAAGCCAACAATTTCATTTATAAAAAGTTGCAATCTAATATTCGCAGGATTTTTCAAACCAATTTAAATCTTACCTAAACATCTCTATGTTTTATATTTATCATGATAAATCTTCTTCTCAATTTTAAATCTTACCAAGTCATCTCTATTTTTCATATATAAAATATAAGGTCATAGTTAATTTTGCTAACAAAATTTTGATTGGTAACATGAACTGTATTGCAGTTAAATTATGAGTATAATTCATAGTTAGTCAAAATGGTATCAATCATTAAACAAACCAAATTTTTTGAGGTTGAGTTTGTGTTATAATGATTTATAGTTGATATCACTTATTGAGTTATGTTCTTTGTCAAAAGCTAATTCAACATAAGAAAGAAACAGATGAATTAGGGGTTGAACAATTTTTATTGCTTGTTTTTCTCATCAACACGACTTCCTATTTTTTTTAGACCTATAAATATATTCCAAAAAATTTTTATATCGACTTTGTCAAATATTTTTTCTTTTACTAATTATCAAAAGGTTTTTATTTTATCATTTTGAGTCTATCTGAGTGAATATAAAAATGTTGCAAATATTAAATTTTGATTTGATTTTTTTATATTCCTTATTTTTAAAAAATTAACTTGGATTTTATTGTCAAATTTATAAATAGGTGACTTTGATGATAAATGCACATTCTCAAATAGACACACCCTTGGAGGCGAATTTGTGGTCTGATTTTTTGTTTCTTTTTGCAAATACTATTTTTGATCCATTAGCTTTATATAGTTTCTCATCATATTATTCTAATTTTTATATTAAAATTATTATTATTTTATTATTAATATTGTTATAAATTACTAATAATATTAAATTTAATTTATTAGTAACACATACTTTATCTTATATATCAGAATTTTTTTTATCGACTTATACATCATAAATAATATCAACCAGTTACTTTGCTAAATATGATCACTCATAATTTTATTATATTAATATTTTTATAACATTTTTATTTTAATCTTTATACTACAAAAAAACATCTTATTATAGAAACAACGTGAATAAATAAACCACTTCATTTATAATTATCCACTAAAATGGATATTGTATACGGAGGGGATATCCATACTAATTTTACAAAAAGTACTATGAAGAGTGTTAATTTAACATAGGATGTAATTCAAAATCCATAAGATTGTTGTGTTATATGGTCTAAACCTCATGGTTCGACGCGAGAACGTTTGTTTTAGTGGTCTTCATAAGGCCGGTTTTCGGCTAAAACTCATAAAACAAAGACTTTAATTGTAAATTTTATAATAAATTTTTAGAGCATCAAATTATAAAAAGTTTTTACTCGTGTAGTGGTTACAGCATGATTAGTGGGATTTCTTAAGAAAAGTTCTTAAAAAGAAAATTAGTGTTTTAAGTTTGGGGTTCTTTAAAAGCTTAAGAACCTCTAAAAAAATCTCTTAAATAAGAGATTTAAGAAGGACTCTTAAGCTTTCAAGAACCTCAAACTTAAAATACTAAATTTTTTTAGAATCTTTACTAAGAGACTCTATTAATCATAGTCCTAGTTCCATAGGAAGATGCTTTTAGACCAATGTTTGACTCCTTATTAGTGACACTTTGGTGCAATTTTTTTTAAAATGCTTTAGACATCAAAACCCATTGGACCGTCTCCACATGAATAGTTTCTATAGCTGTGAAATAAAAACATATTAATCAGTTCTTTTAGATTTTTAGATTCTATAACAAAAGCTTTTTTGTTATTTTTTAGCATTGATATCTGATAAACTAGAGCTTGGTAAGTCAAGTCTAATACTAACAGTTTTTCTTAGGATTTTAAGAATCTACTTCCATTTTAAAAAATGTGAAAATGTTAGTTCGTAGCATCCAAAAATCACTATATGGTATGCAACGCTTATCAACAATTTTTGTTTTCCTCGGCTATTACCATAAAATTGATAGAAAAGCAGATGAATGAGTAAAAGTGCAATATATTTAGAAGAATGTTATAAATGAATTTTGTATGTTAAATTTTGATGTTAGTTATCGATAATTTGTTTTTAAAAATATATAGTCGCTTAGAAACATGTCAAAGTATTGCATAGATGTTTTTTTTTTTCAATACTCATTCATTAAGAGTGGAGACTCCATAGGTGTTTTTTTAAGCATAGATGTTTTTTCTAAGCAGCAAATTGTATGTCATTTAAAATTTGGTTAGTGGATATTTCTTTTTCAAAACCTCCTCTTTAAGTCATGTCACACTCTAATTTAGTTGGGGTACCATTTTATTGAAAATATAAGCTACATATTTTTTTTTGTCACGTAAGTGTCAAACTTTATTATACCTCATAAACTGAGGTAACCTGAGCACAAAGAGCTCGCTTCGAAAGCGAGTGAGCTAAAGAATTCGCTACGCGCGGAACAAACAAAAACACAAAACTGGAAAATCCAGAGATAAGTGTCCTAAGATCAGACAAAAGACCAAGAATATCAATATGGTCTTCACGCCGATTGATCAGATTGACCAACACCTGGGAATCGGAATGCAAACGCACCTCAGAAATCCCTAACACCATCGCCTGCTGCAAAGCCGCCTTGACTGCCAAAGCTTCCGCCGCCAGAACCGATGGAACGTCCTTCCGAAAAGAGTACGTTAAACTTAATTTCCGCCAAATTGTCAAAATGGTACGTTAAATTTTGTCGAAATAATATTATTTTTAAATAGTACATTTTGAAATAATATTATTTCAAAACTTCCGGACCTCCAAAGTTTACGATCATTGCTTTCATACTTCTCCCTGACTCATATCTTTTGGTCTTTAAATGTGCGGACGAATTGTTTGGCCCGAATCTTCCGTTCTTTATCTAGAGGATGTAGTTATGTAGACTTAATTTTGTCCATTTGAGCAACTAATATGGATATTTCTTTCTAATTAATGTTTAGTTGACAAAAAAAAAATGATCAAAATTAAAAATGTATATTTTTAAGCAATTTCAAACTTAAATTTAAACCTCATTTCGCTAGGATTTGAACTAGCACCGACGTAACAAAAATCTAAAAAACTTAGTAACACACCTTGCAAAAAAGATTGAAATATTTCAATAGCTAACTCCAAAATGAAATATTTCAAGAGTCATATAGTTTAGTAGATACATGTTTGAATTTTGAACTAACACCACAAGATCTACCTCATACAATATTGACAAATGTATAGATATAACAATAAACATGGCATGTAAAATACATTTTTTAATATATTTGTTTGCCTTTGATACAAAAAAAAATCCAAAAATATTCGTTTGGTAACTGCTCCACCTCCAAAACAACTTCGTCTGAATGCTCTTCGTCTCTTTCTTTTTACCCTTTTCTCACCGAGGGAGCTTCAAGGAAACATGGAAACTGAATATTTCTTAAACCTCTCTGTTTCTTCAACTTTCAAACACATTCTTCATCTTTCTTGAATCAACCCATCTTCTCCAAAATTACCTTATGTCTCTTCTTTAAAAACCCAATTCAAAAAAAAAGTTCTTTGTTCTAAATCTTTCCAACATTTTTGGTGGGTTTTTGAAAAATAATTTTTGTTTTGAAAGATAAGATTTTTTTTGAAGAAGGGTTTAAAAAAAAGACATGAGTCAATTTGTTATTAGAGTTCTTGTTTTACTACAAGTAGTTTCTGTTCTTCTTCATCAATCCACATGTGTTGTTGTGTTCCTCACAACACAAGAATCTTCTCCTTCTCCTCAACCTTCTGCTTTCACTCCTCAATTTTCTCCTGGTAAAATTACTTATTATCTCTTCAATTTTTTAGGATTGAAACATTCACTCATTTTAAATTTCAGCGAAAATTCAAGAAATTTAGATGAAGAAAACCAATTCTATACCTTTTTTGTTTGTTAACTTTTTGGTAGAAAGTATAAAGAAATTTTTCAAAACTTTCTTCCAAAAGATTTTAGCTTTGTGACATTTCACCTCTAGGGTCACAAGAAAGACTCACTCTTTTTCATTTTCCTCCATTGTCACACTTATCTTTACCATAAAGTTTGAATTTTTTCTCTTCCTTAAATTCAATTTGATTTTTCTTTCCTCTTGGTTTGCAAAAAGTTTCCAAATTTACTTGAATCTGAAGTCTTTATGCTGTTTACATTTGGATAAAAGCTAAACCCTTTTGGTTATTTGATAAGGGTTTCAACAAGGAGAGAAGGAGTTGCATAAAGAAGATAATAACAACAACAACAAGAGCATGAGATTGGTTATTTCACTTGCTGCTGCTTTTTCTTTAGTTGGTTTAATCTTAGTTTGCTCTCTGCTCTATTGGGTTTTCAATAGGAGAAGAAACCTCAAGAGCTCAGGTAAAATCCTCTTTAGTCATGACAGCTCTTGTTCATGTTCTTGTTGGTTCTTATGACTTTGAAAACTTGGAACTCAATATGATTCTGATAGCTGAGAATGTCCTCTTTTAATCAATTACCTCAGTGAAATGTTGAAACTTGCCTTGCTTACACTGTTTGAGTATTGTTTTTAATGTGCCAAGTTTGGTTTTTAAAGGATGTGAATGTAGTGGAATCGCATTCTTGAATGGGTTTAGTCGCTCAAAAACATTCGAGGAGAGATCGACAAAGCAGGGACTTGTCACATTGATCGATTACAATACGATAGAGAAGGGAACTAGTGGTTTCAAAGAGAGTAACATTTTGGGTCAAGGTGGATTCGGATGTGTGTATTCGGCTACGTTAGAGAATAACATTCCAGCTGCGGTTAAGAAGCTAGACTGCGGCAATGAAGAAGCGGCAAAGGAGTTTAAGGTATACACAATGTTACTTTCTTGGCGAAATTCTTCAAAGTTTGTAGATGATTTTGGTTTGATTGTTTGTTACTCTTTGAGATTTGCAGAGTGAGATTGAGATATTGAGTAAGATCAAGCACCCGAATATAATATCACTCTTGGGTTATAGCACTAATGATACTGCAAGATTCATTGTTTACGAGCTGATGCCAAACGTTTCTCTAGAATCTCACTTGCACGGTACTAAAACCGATTTTTACACATTTCTTGTCAAAGTCATGAGCATGAAAAATTGAAACTTTTTTGTTCAAGTACTTGTTTCTCAGGATCTTCTCGGGGTTCGAAAATCACATGGCCTATGAGGATGAAGATTGCTCTCGATGTAGCAAGGTGAGGACGATTTCTCGTGTTTAAACTAACTTCATTTCGCATTCTAGATGACTAAACAACTACTTTCGTGTGCGTGCGTGTTTCTATTTAGGGGATTGGAGTATTTGCATGAGCATTGTCATCCTGTAATCATCCACAGAGACTTAAAATCCTCAAACATATTATTGGATTGTAATTTCAACGCCAAGGTAACGAAATCAATGTCTAAACCGATAACGATTCTCTATAACACTCCTTTGTTTTCCTGTCTCAAGCTCTAACTCTTCTTTTAAATGAAATGTAGATTTCAGATTTTGGTCTTGCTGTTGTCGATGGACGAAAGAACAAAAAGAACCTTAAACTTTCCGGGACAGTTGGCTACGTTGCACCAGAATATCTTCTCGACGGTACACTAAAATATTAATCTCTCAAGTCATTAAGTTCAAAAGAACTTGTGTTCTTCTTACGATAAGTATTCTTTCTTATGTATGCTTTGTAAATGAATAGGCCAATTGACAGAAAAGAGTGATGTCTATGCTTTTGGAGTAGTATTATTAGAGCTTTTACTCGGTAAAAAAGCCGTCGAAAAACTAGCTCCCGGTGAATGCCAATCCATCATCACTTGGGTACTTATCTAATACGATATTTTTTCGTCTAAATCTCTTAGACTTGGAACCTTTCGACATGGTTTTGTTGTTCTTCGCAGGCAATGCCTTATCTTACCGATAGAACCAAGTTACCAAACGTTGTAGATCCTGCGGTTAAAGACACGATGGACTTGAAACACCTTTACCAGGTTCGTTTCTTTGCGAAAACTCGAGAGTAGTTTGATTTAGAAACGCAGAGGGGTGCTTTGCAATTGAGTAAAGTCCTTGTGGTGCTGAATATGTAAATGTATAGGTAGCGGCGGTGGCGGTTTTGTGCGTGCAGCCAGAACCGAGTTATCGACCGTTGATTACAGATGTTTTGCATTCTCTTATACCTTTGGTTCCAATGGAACTTGGTGGAACCTTAAAGACCATCAAGTCTACCTCCATGGATCACTATTAAACAACAACATAGAACCGGTTTCGATTAAAATCGGTTTGAAAATGATTAACTTGGTAGGTGACCTTGATGTGTATATTGTGGTTGGGAAGTTTTTAAACCACAACATTAGAGTAACAAGCTTTTTCATCTTATGCCTTCTTTTGTATCTCTTTTAAAATTCTTTATGTTCATTGTTGAACACTTTTGTCATGTAAATGAGATTAGTTTCTTTTTCAGATAAATAAATTATGTTCTGACCAAAAAAAAATATAAATTATGAAACTAACCATCATTAACAAAAAAAAAACTGAAATTTGATACCTTAAGATGGTCACATAATATAATAGATAACAAGCATGTTCCATAACTCGTTAGATGCTAGTCGAACGGCAAACTTGGATTAATTGAAATTTTGGATATTTTAGTTTTTTTATTTAAATCAAATTTATAAATATATAATAAATTTATAAGTTTGGTTTATAGATATTTTCGCCTTGTTTATAACGCAGTAATAACTAATTTATACGATTTTAGAGATTATAATAAATTTTTGTTTTGGCCCAAACAAAAAATTTGCCCACAAAAAAAAGATTTTTGTCTAATTCCAGTAGTTAATTTTAATTAAAAGTTTAATCTAATAAGTGAAATAGTGGTAGTGTTTGAAAAATCAAATGTAAGTGTAAACTAACCGGACAATCACCAACTAGCGGATATGCGGAAGAGTAATCGATCTAGACGGGAAAGTTTTTAAATCAGTAATAACTAATTTATACGACTTTAGTTGTTTTGTCTAATTTTAAATATCTAATCCGATAGGTTAAATAGTGATAATGTTTGAAAAATCGGATTTAAAAACGTCGGACGACCACCCACTAGTGGATATATGCGGAAGAGTGATCGGCTTTATCTGAAAATTTTAGAACATGGGATAATACTATTAAAACTGAACTCAAAGTGGGCCAAATTATATAGGATTGATTTTAAATCAAAACCAATCTTCACGAATCGCGCGAAGATTCACCCAACTAATCAAAACTTATGTTCGGTTCGAAAAGTTTAAAGACAAAAGATAGGAAAAAACAAACTTATGTTCGGTTCGAAAAAAAAGAAATATGGTGCTAAGTATTTTCACTACAAGTCGTGTTCTTAGACGAAGAATATTTTCTACGTGGTGGATCCCATAATTTTCTTTTTTGTTAAACAAATTTCTTTATTTATATACTTGTTTTAATATTTTTATTTATTTAGTTTCTCAGATTTTGTGTCGATGCAGTGGTTCAGAATTATTATTATTATTAATTTTTGGGTATAAGTGATTCACATTTACGTATGAATATTAGTTCATTAAACTAATGACCTTCGAGACAAGAACCTGCTATTTCCCACCAGCACCACCATATAGGCCAAATTCATCGCAGCTTATATTCCGCCGCTTAATCAATTTTTAAATTATATATTATAAATTTTTAAAATATGTATATATATACTTCTATGAAATGCAAATAAGTTAAAAGGGCATTGCATGTTAGTTAAAAAAAATCAATATGGAACAGTTTATGATACAATTATAATAGAAAAATATTAGTGTAGTGATCTAGTATATTATAAACTTTAATATATGTATATATATAGTCCTATGAAATTCAAATAAGTTAAAAGTGACTTGCATTTTAGTTAAAAAATCAATATGGAACAGTTTATGATCCAAGTATAATTAAAAATTATTGGTTTAGTGATCTTATAATCCCAACGTACTCGTAGTAACATATATATATTTTTTTTTATCTTTATAACTATCTTCACAAACAAAAATTTCCACTTGCAAGGTTCTCGAATCTGAAATCTCACGTAGGTATGGTATATATATACGCGTGTGAAAAATGTCATGCATGAACTTTTTTTTTTTTGATAAATAAAAAGGTTAAAATCAAGTCTATTAAAAAGTAAGACCTAATCTTTGGATGGGAGATCAACCTATAGATAAATTTCTTCCGTGGATATTCAAATGGGTCGAAAGCAATGACACATATCCGTGTTAATGTCCAAAGACAGTCTGAGGTAGTTTCCTTCCGGCAGAGTTCGAACTCGCAACTTGCTTCCAGAAAGAAGTTCGTTCTTACCATTAGACCAAAATTACAACATGCTTCCAAGAAGATGCCATGCATGAACTTGTTGATAAATATAATAGAAATATTGAATTTGACAGTATATATATGTCATTTGTAAAATAATTATAAAATTTCTTTATCGTCTGTTTTTTGTGTGTGTTAATAATACTATGAACGACCAAACTCTTGTCGTTATAGAAGAAGATTACAAATCATAAACCAACAAAGTCATCACCAAATTCACCAATTAAAAAAAATTGTATGTCGTTTAGTCAAAGATATAAATGAAGTGGGTGTAATAAACTCATTAGGAAGAAAGGTATTAGAAAAATGTTGAAAGAAGAATCTAACAAGAGACAATCGGTTATGAAGGTGTGTGGTCTTACTCGATAGAGAGGTTTAAGTTGAAAACTAAAATTTGTACCAAAAAATAAAAGAGTTGAAAAACTAAAACCGTGTTGGCGTTTCAAAAACTGACCTGGTCTTAGTCTTCCACATTACAAACTTTAGTCAACCACTTGCTCTTCATTCTTCCTATTTTACTTTAGTAGGGTTGGAAAAAAAAAAACTCGAAATACCGATCCGAATTGATTTAGAAAATATCCGCTCAGATTCCATTGAGAGGTATTTTGGATATTTGGTCTGACTCGAACCAAATCCGAATCCAAAAAGACCAAAAAATCAAACCAAACTTGAAACTCAGAAAACCTTATTTCAAAACGAACTTGAAAATTCAATAAACTTCGAAAAATTCGAAGCAACCAATTGGCGATAAGTGGATTGGCCCATGTTCCTTATATACTGCTAAGTATCCATTCCAACTTCCGATGTGGGATATTAATCCGTAATACGCTCCCCGAGATGATGACTCTCTTGGCCAGAGATCTCGTTATGTTTGGGTATGGATCGATGGACCAATTTTGGGTCAAATCGATTGGATCGGGTTGGATTGTGTGGATCTGGGCTCCGATACCATGTTAAGTTACATGGGCTTCCAACTCAAAACCAATTGGCGATAAGGGGATTGGTCCATGTCCCTTATATATTGCTAAGTATCCCTTCCAACTTTCGATGTGAGATATTAATCCCTAATACAAAATAGTTTAGAATATACTCAAAATTTTCTGATTTCACTAAATCCGATCCAAACTCGATCTAAGTTATAAGAATATCCGAACGGGCTTAATGTTATGCCTCTGCCAAACGCGACTCGACTTGAAACCCTAAGGTCCGTATGCTTTAGTTTTTCTTAAATAAATCTGTGTTTTTGATTCGTAAAAACTGAATATGGCTTTTTCCTTTATTTTATTTCTTACACTTGAAAGCTTTATAATTATGTTTTAAGCAAAATACGTATCTGTTTATATGCTTCTAAGTAAAACATACAAGTTTTACAAAAAGGTAATTACAAAATTAATCGTATATTGCATAGAAAGTTTTTCCAAGCACGAAGTGCAAGTTTTTCTTAATAAAGCAAACACAACTTGTTAGCTAACTTTTACAAAATATCCATCTTTAAAAACATAAAACAAAAATCCTCTTATGATTTCAAAGCATGCCAAAAGATAGGGGCTCAAGTAAATTCGAAGCAAACCATTTTATTCAATAAAAAGGTAAGCATTTAATTAACTATTCCATGAAAATGTTTGTCACTAGTAGGCCGAAGAACCGAATTAAACCCGAACCGAAAAAATAGATCCGAATCCGAATTTTTGAAATATCCAAGCAGACCGTAACCTCAATATCCGAGAAAACCGAAACCAAACCGAGAATCGAGTTAGTAGTCAATATACCCGAAAATGATTACATATCCAAAATATTATTTATATTTCTATATAATATAATTAATCAAAATTATAACTTTTCTTTCTAAAATATTATTTATTTTTAAAGTATTTTGAGTATTTTGAATTAGTTTAAATATTTTAACATTTTATTCTGTTATTTTTTGGATATTTTCGATATTTTATGAACTTCATGTATTTGTCGTGTATTTCAGATATTTAAAGTAATCAAACTACTAGAAATCTTCGGAATAAATACCAGATATTTTTAAGCATTTTCCGATTCTTAAGATAAATACTCTAAATATCCAAACCAAACTTAACTTTAAAAAATAGCTGAATGGATCCTCGACGTAAAACCGAAACACCCGAGTACTAATATGCCCATGCCTAGTTGCCGATGACGAATTTCTCACTTGTACAATAGAAAGCAAGTGGATGTGATCTAAAGGTTTACGATAATGAGAAGAAGTCTTCTTGTACATGAGATAAACCATAACATGTAATGATGGGTTGTTATACACGTAGCTAAAATCATATAATATAATATAAAGAAGTTTTAGCTGTCTTTACAGTTTTAATTTCTTGAAGCTAAAGTTTTCAAAACCTAATATTGTTTTTAATAATACTATACAAAATACAGATCTAAAAAAATATCAAATAAATAATACGGATAAGCCTTATTTTTTCAATGACTCAATGAGTACTTTATCCACCTCCTTTTAGCTGTCTGCCAACGTTTCCGAATAACTCGACAAATCAATTAATTAAAATTTTATGAACAAAATTAAATAAATTGAAAACGATTTTTCATATACTATACAATATTTATTCTACCATACCAATATTTTAAATTTTTCGGCTGCAGAAGGGATGCATCTTCATTAAAACTTTCTTCCAAATCTTGCAGCCGTTTAATTTTTCTAATCTTTCTTAATACCAATTGATATTCATTTACAAATCCAAGCGTATGTATTGCAAATAACATCTGATTGCTCATCATTTATAATAGAATCAATATTAAAATATAAATGATATCGTTTCTTTCGGTTCGATCAATGTTAAAAAAATAATCCAAGAGTTTAAGCATTATTCGATGTAAACATATTTATATTTATAGTTAAATTATCAATTCATTGATTTCAACCACATCGAGTTTTAATTATTCATTCTCATACAATATACCCTAAAATTAAAGACAAAATGTAGTTTATCCCTTTCACACAAAATTAAGAAGATTGTTAGAATTCGTTTTTGCCATTCATTAATCTATTTAAAACTTTTTACTTTCTAGTTGACACATTAAAACAACGAAATTAAACGTAGAATTTTAATAAATTTGCATACCATATTATTTGTAAAACAAAATTAAAATCTTAACAAAAGTGGAAGCAATAAATTTTTACGTAACACAAAGCTATATATTAACCCAAAAACTAGATCTACCACCACATTATGTTCTCCAATAAAGTGTAAGTGTGCATGCAATTAATCATATCATGTTCCTCATCTTCAAGCAGTTAATAATAATCTGTAATTATTAACAAAAAATAATTATCTGTAATTATATACATAGACCACACACTCCTTTTTTTACCTTCAACTCTCTTTTGTAACCCTTTTAGATTGAATATTTGAGTACTTAAGAATTTAAATAAGTTGCATATGAGAAAACCCAGCAGTGTAAAATAGATTAAATAACACAAATTTAATATTTTTATTATCCATTTTAATGTGACAAGATAATAAAATTTTTGAAACTGTGTATTATATTATTTATTTGAATTCATCCTTACTAAAAAGAAAGTCTTTAAGTTGAAAAAGTCAGTTCATGCCCAAGTTTACAAGTTGTAAAGTTCTAAGAGTAACACTTTTTCAATCTTATGTCTCTATCAATTTTTTTGTCCCTCATCGAATTATTGTTACGTATGTTTTGAGCCAAACATCACATTATAACCATTCCATTTTATAAATCTTATATATATATATATATATATAAATCTCTTTTTAAAACAATAAAAGCAAAGAAACATTGAAAAAAAAAAAACACAACTCCCAAAAAAATCTCTCTTTTTATTTCTTCTTCTCTTTCCATTAAAAAAAGAAACTTCAAGAAAAAAAAAATGTCTCCTTCTCGCCGCATCCCCACTTGGCTCCGCCCTTCCTCCGAACACAACCACCTTCCTCCGCCGCAATCTCCATCGCCGTCGCAGTTAGTCTCCGGCGATCCTAATCTAACAACATGTCTTTACCAAACGGATCATGGTGTTTTCTATCTTACATGGTCTCGTACTATCTTAGGAGGTCACTCTCTGAATCTCTTCCTTCACTCTCAAGATTACTATAATCACTCTTCTCCTCTCGCTTTCTCCTCCGCCGATCTCTCTCTTTCCTCCGCCGTCTCTTTCCACCTCAACTTAAACACATTAGCTTTCTGGAGAAAACGTGGATCTAGATTCGTTTCACCAAAAATCCAAGTCTTTTGGGATTTGACCCGAGCTAAATTCGAATCCGGATCCGAACCCAGATCCGGATTCTACATCGCCGTCGTCGTCGACGGAGAGATGGGTCTTTTGGTCGGTGACTCTGTTAAAGAAGCATACGCTCGAGCTAAAGCGGCGAAACCACCGACGAATCCACAAGCTCTGCTTTTGAGAAAAGAACACGTGTTCGGAGCTAGAGTTTTCACGACAAAAGCTAGATTCGGTGGTAAGAACAGAGAGATCTCAATCGATTGTCGTGTCGATGAAGACGCGAAGCTCTGTTTCACCGTTGATTCGAAACAAGTTCTGCAAATCAAACGGTTGAGATGGAAATTCAGAGGAAACGAGAGAGTAGAAATCGATGGAGTTCCTGTACAAATCTCTTGGGATGTTTATAATTGGTTGTTTCAGAGCAAAAGCTCCGGCGACGGAGGACACGCCGTGTTTATGTTTAGATTTGAGACTGACCCTGAAGCAGAGGAGAGGAGAGAAGAAGAAGAGGAGGAAGAGAGGAAACAAAACGGCGTCGTTTTGTGGAAGCCGAAGAAACAGTGTGGAAGTAGTTTGGGGATTAAAGGGATTGTTGAATGGAGGAAGATGAGGAAGAGATTCGTGAAGAGTAAGAGAAGTTCATCGTCGTCTTCTATATCTATGTCGTCGGCTTCTTCGGCTTGTAGCTCATCGGTTTTGGAGTGGGCAAGTAGTGCAGATGAGGCGGAATACGGCGGAGGAGGATCTTCCGGTGGTGGCTCCGGCAATGGTCTTGGATTCTCATTATTTGTTTACGCTTGGATTAAGTGACTTTTTTAAATTTTTTTAAAATTTACGGTCAAAATTATAATTTTTTTTATTATTATTCACATCATTTTAAATTTTCCTCCTTTTGGAATCACGGACAAGAAGAGACAATATTGGAGTAATTTTTGTTTTTTAAATGTTCAATTTTTAGTTATAAATTATTAATACATAATTTCAATTTTAAAGAAATTTGAATATAAAAGGTTGCTAATTACATGAGGGTTTTTTGTTTGTATTAGTTGTTAAATGTTGACTTAGTGGCTATGCATTGGATTCGATTGATTATGTTTTGAGTCCTATAACTTTCTTCATTTGTCTTGTGATCACTTTTTAATATTTTCATAACGGTTCCATTTATAATGAGTCGTATACTTTTCTTTATAACATTAAGGGTGTTAAAATTCTAAATTGGAAGTGTTAAATATAATTTTTTAATAAAAAGAGTGTTAGTTTTGTAGAAGTCTCTTTAGTCCAATCTTTGACTAAAAGGACAAAGGGTTCATTAATATTTTTAAGTATAAGGTTCGATTCTCGGCAGATGTAAATTAACGAAGGTAGATTTATAGAAAATTTTCAACGTGGTGCAAATAGAATCGTTCGTCTTACTGATGAGATTCAACAAATGGAACGAAAAAATTTATCGGGTGAAAAATTCTCTTTGTAGTTATTTTTCATGATTTATAATAGAAATAAGGAAGATTGTTAGAAAGGGTGAAATTAGAATAAAATTAAAAGTTTAGGGAGAATATAGTAAATAAGCGTTTTGTCATTTGACGTATGGCGTGAGGTTGTTGGGGTGCTTTTAGAATGGAGAAAAGAACGAAGCACCTTTTGGGAAATATTTACATGTTTTCCGACAAAAGTACAAAAGTAACATGTGAATATTGGGGTCCCACTTTCTCCGAGACTTCTCTTTTTGGTCCGAATCTTACGATACTACTAAACCCACTAGTAATTTTCATAGTTCTGCAAAAGCTGCAAAGAGAATGTAAAATTAAGAACGAACATGTATACAGATTTTCATACAGTCTTTATCATGGGTTTTGTAATGGGCCGGATTAGTCTATTAACTTGTTCTGTTCTCAATATGGTTCACAGAAACAGTTTTAAATATGAACCAAAGCCTTAAATTAGATCCAAAAAGTTCATCAAATTAGTAGTAATGTTTTAAAATCTGGACCAGATATTGAATCGGATGTGTTTAGAGTTTATGTTCGAAATTACATATATAATTATATACATTTACATGTTTATTCATATAGTTATTATCATCATTTAATAAGATATAAAATAAAATTTCATAATTTGAGTTTGTAACTTATTTTTTCATATCGAACCACTAAAGGTCTAAATAAAATAAACTAGAAATAACCATATGTAAAAGGTTTAAATAAATAAATAAATGGGTGAAAAACAATTAAAAAATTAATTAAATGAAAAACAACAAAATCAATTCTCTTCAACTTGGATCGAACCCGGGACGACTCAGGTGGAACAACAACTTGCCAACCCTTTTACTGCCATCTCCTGCATATCCGTGGACCCGGTTCAACTCGTACCAAATCAAACCGGGTCAAAATCAAATGACAACTCTTTCGGTTCACCAAATGATAGCATTCTCGGAGACACCGTGAAGCAACGGCCGAGATTCAATCAATAGATCCAGCTTGCTCCTAATACCACCGTGACGGTTCTTCTTTAAATCATCCGTACAAGTAAACCGGCCTGACCGGCTAATAAACCGAATCGATTCCTCGAAAACCGATTCTTCACATGGTATAACCAACGGACCTTGGTTAGTAAAACCAAACTCTTCCTCGGCTTTAACCAAAAGATTCTTGATGATGGGATGGTTCAGATACGACGCGCGCACCACAAATCTCCTGCAGCTGCTCCCTACGTAAACCGCCACGTGTCCTGACGGCACATCCGACGGCACACAACGTCTGAAAGAAGACAACCTCGCTTTGTTCCTCCATTGTCGGAGCATTTGTCTTAGCTTAACAATGTGTCTGATCTTGCTGCATTTTCCGACGCCTCCTGCCATTTTTTCCGATGAACAAAGCTTTGATTTCGAAGAAAATGATGAAAAGTGATTTGAGACTTGAGAGTTTTGTGTGGAAGATGATGATTATATAGTAAACAACGTAACACAATGCCTTCATGTGCTCAAGATAATTACGTGATGTGCCACATTTATAATGAGTTTTGGAATCTTGCGTTGGATGAAACAAGATTAGTGTCACTAATGGATTATGGATTAGATTAATTATGTTTGTTTAGTAGAGAGATTAGATATGATTCTTATGAAGGAGGAACATTAAAGATCTTGTGTGTTTTTTTCCTTCTTGATACATTGGATGTTGATATATACACAAGAAAAATGATGAGATTTGACATGTGAAAATTTTAGCGGTTGATTGGTTCTTATCAAAAAAATCAAAGCTAGGTTTTAATAACTATGATTAAGAGCATATAAAAAAACAAAATTATGAACTGGCAAGTCATTAGAGACAAAAAAGTATATTGATTAGTATTGATTGAGTAAAATTGTAATAAGCTCGTATTGAAATAAATCAATAATAGTAGTTAAACAAAAGAAGTGTCACGTATGATAGAAAGAGAAGTGATTAGTACTCTACTAAAGGAAACACAAGAGCATGTGCTGTGAGGTAAAGTGTTGAACAAGAAGACCATTCTTTGGAATGACTTCACTTTCCATCTTTGAATTGGACAAGGAAACAAGCGATCGCAACAAATGTCTCTGATGAATAAATTACAAGGTAGTTTTGTGTTTTCTTAGAACATTGTATCTGAGAACATTGTATCTTAACCATTAATATGATGGGGTGGACCCTAAAACATTGTGGTCGAAAGACATCCAACTATCTCAATATTTGTTTTTTTTGAATCCAAAGATCATTTTGTCCTAAATCGATGTAAAGGATAGGGTCCAATACCTTTTTTTAACCTCTAGAACATTATCTATTTAACAAACTTTTACAAGTACTCCTTAGGATATTTCCAATGTAACGCATCATCTTTGTGGAGAAAATATCTCACATCGAAAATCTAAGGGGACATTGAGTAATGTATAAGTTAAATTGGCCAATCCACTCATTGCCAATTGGTTTTGAGGTGGAAGTCCATGAAACTTAACATGGTATCAGAGCAGGCCTACACTCTACCCCATTAATCCGACCAGAAATATGGTCCGACCACCCTACTAATTGATGGTCCAAAAATAATTTAATTCCGTCGAAATAGCTAGAAAAAGAGCATTATTTCGGAGGGGCCGTGATGGATTCGCGAGATTAATGGTTAAAAGAACTATTATGTGTGGAAAAAATATCTCACATCAGAAGTTTAAGAGGACATTGAGTAATATATTGGAGCAGACTATACTAGAGAAGAATTGAAAATGCTCTAACGCAAAGTTTTAAGTTTGCATCAACTTTTATAGGTTTTTCCTATCTCGTGAGCTTCCTTAGTTGTGATCTTTTTTTTTTTCCGGCAAATTTCATTTCATTTCATTTGAACAGAGGTACAA